>REGM01000016.1:48965-79522 GCA_004194415.1 Aurelia aurita | reverse complement strand
CTGCGTGTGGTGCCGCAGAGTTGCCAATGTAGCCTCAAAGGAATCAGTAGAACCTTTAAACGCCTCTAGTGCTTTCTTAAATTTCAAAAGAACATACAAAAATTCTGCTATTGCATTGTTTATCATTTTCGGAGGCATTATGTTTTTAGAGAGATTAATTGTAAATATATATTATCCTGTAATTTTGTTAGTTGTAACCTTATTTTCTAGAAATTCTCAGCTGCCCTGTAAAGTTTTTATACTGATGAAGATTTTTAATCGAAACGTTTAGTGAACACAACAGTCTTTGTATTTATATAATAATAATAATAATAATAACAATAATAATAATAATAATAATAATAATAATAATAATAATAATAATAATAATAATAATAAGAATAATAATAATAATAATAATAATAATAATAATAATAATAATAATAATAATGACTATGAATGGAGTATGTCATTTGTATATACCAAGGAAACAGGAAGGTAGAGGTCTGATGGGGATAGAAGATCGTGTAGAGCTTGCTAGTTTGGGATTGAAAAAGTATGTCGATGAAAGTCATGACAGATTGATAATAGGAGCAAGGGGAAATGAAGTAACAGAACAACAAAGTA
The DNA here is from genome assembly GCA_004194415.1 of Aurelia aurita. Classification (NCBI taxonomy): domain Eukaryota; kingdom Metazoa; phylum Cnidaria; class Scyphozoa; order Semaeostomeae; family Ulmaridae; genus Aurelia; species Aurelia aurita. The sequence continues at coordinate 78,916 of REGM01000016.1, read as the reverse complement.
TCCAAACTGCGAAAAGGAGAAAGATAGAAGAAGGTATCCGAGTTGAAAGGAAAACCACTGCATGGACAACAGAAGACATCAACAGTACCGACCACATGGCTATGGCCAGAAGAAGGTACATTGAAAGAAGAAACGGAGAGCTTATTAATAGCAGCCCAAGACCAAGCACTGCGAACGAATATCATCAAGGCTAAAATAGATAAGACCAGCGACTGCAGTTTGTGTAGGATGTGCAAGGAAGCAGAAGAAACAGTGAGCCATATACCTAGCCAATGCAGTAAATTGGCACAACAAGAATATAAAAAGCAAGACATGACAATGTGGCGCGAACAGTACATTGGGGAAATGTAGGAAAAATGACTTACAACACGAAAAGAATTGGTACGAACACAATCCACAAAGTCCAGTTGAAAATTAAATATGTAAAATCTTGTGGGACTTTAAAATCCAAACGAACCATTACCTAACAGCAAGGAGACCAGATATTGTTGTAATGGATAAGGATAACAAAGCCTGCCAACTTATCGACGTAGCGTGCCTTGGAGATAAGAAAGTAAAGAAAAGAAAGACGAAAAAATTGCAAAATTTCAGGACTTAGCCAGAGAGATCCGCAAGATATGGAACATGAAAGTAAAAGTTATTCCAGTTGTAATTGGAGCATTGGGAACGATACCAACGCGGTTAAAGGGTAACTTGAAGGACATTGGAATTCCTATAAGGACATCGCAAATACAGAAATCAGTGCTACTGGGAACAGCAAGAATCTTGAGGAAAGTTCTAATAATAACAATAATAACAATAATAATAATAATTTTGCGCTTGCAGGAAAATGACAAATGTAGATTTTACGGCGATGCGGTTGAGAATGTTACGCACGTTGTGAGTGGTTGCAAAAGACTTGCCCAAAAGGAGTATAAGCGTTAACATGACAAAGTTGCGTGCTTCATTCATTGGCTCTTATGCAAGAAATATGACCTGGAACATACAGACAAGTGGTACCAGCACCAGCCGGCTCCTGTTGTAGAAAACAAAAGATACAAACTTTTATGGGATTTCTTAATCCAAACTGATCGAGTCATTGAGCATAGGAGACTCGACATTGACATCGTCGACTGGGAAGAAAAAGAGTGTTTTATCATTGACGTAGCCATTCCTGCTGATCAAAACATCGAAGACAAAGAATGGGAGTAGATCAGCAAATACAACGAGATGAAGCTGGAAGTAATGAGATTATGGAATGTTAAAGCAAAACTGATTCCAATTGTGCTTGGTTCATAAACTTNTAGGCTTACAATTGTGAGAGCGCAGAAGTGTTTCTTCCAAGTCCACAAGAAAAAGAATAGAGTACGGTGGCGCACATTTTGTACCAATTGCTGCACCCCTTATTTGATTGTAAAATTTCCCACTAAACTCAAACATGTTATTCTTAAGCACTACTTCTGCTAGGTCCATTAAAGAATCTGTAGATACAGACCGATCTTCTCTAGAATCAAGGGCTTTTCGTAACACTCCCAATCCCTCCTCGTGGAGTATGCTAGGATAAAGTGCAACCACATCAATCGTACACAAAATGGCATCCTCTGGAAGGTTACCCAAGGATTGTATCTTTTGCAAGAAATGATTTGTGTCCTTGATATAGGAGCGGACACCATTAGCCAGAGGTTGTAAATGAAAGTCCAAAAATTCCGAAAAATTCTCTATGTGGAAACCTGAATTCGAAATAACCGGCCTTCCAGGGACACTATGGTTTTATTTTCTCCAAAGGCCTAAATGAAAGGGTAGCGGATGTCGAGCTGGATTTGTTTGCCTGTGGGAGTGTTTAATCCCTCTACCATCGCACTTAGATCCCAGCAAAATGGAAGGAAATGCTGGCTGGTTGACTTCGTGCATTTTGCACGTGGCGTTGGGGCCGTTCGGGCCATTCGGGCCATTCGGGATTTAGCAAATCAAGCAAATCCCTGGAGGGTTACTAGCTGGCGTCTCTTTTCTGTTCCATTGGAAACATGCTGCGTCTGACACTCTCAACCCCATGTGGACAAAAGGTTAAAAGATAGGCTGTATTATTGTAATTTTATGGTTTGGAACGTATCAAGGGTATCCTAATTTTGATTTTGTGTAAATTTTATGCTAATTTTGTTTACGTCGTCCTTTATAAACCTGGCTGTCCAACGCTGTAAAGACAACTGACGAAGATTTTTTATCGAAAAGTATTGCCGAAGTAACAGTTGTGTTTTCTACTTTTTACTTTTCTGTTATTTTATTGATGGTGCTTTTAGTTTAATACTAATACCAATACCAATACCAATACTAATACTAATACTAATACTAATACTAATACTAATACTAATACTAATACTAATACTAATACTAATACTAATACTAATACTAATACTAATACAAATACTAATACTAATACTAATACTACTACTAATACTAATAGAAAACACATCTGTTACTTCGGCAATACGTTTCGATAAAAATCTTCGTCAGTTGTCTTTACAGTGTTGGACAGCCAGGTTTATATAGGACGACGTAAACAAAATTAGCATAAAATTTACACAAAATCAAAATTAAGATACCCTTGATACGTTCCAAACCATAAAGTTACAATAATACAGTCTTTCTTTTCACGACGTAAACAAAATTAACATAAAATTTACTAAAAAGTCAAGATTAAAATACCCCTGAAACAGTCTAAACCATAAAATTACAATAATACAGCCTATCTTTTTACCTTTTGTCCACATGGGGCTGAGAGTGTCAGACGCAGCATGTTTCCAAGGGAACAGAAAAGAGACACCAGCTAGTAACCCTCCAGGGATTTGCTTGATTTGCTAAATCCCGAATGGTCCGATGGGGAACTCCACCCCAACGCCACGTGCAAAATGCACGAAGTCAACCAGCCAGCATTTCCTTCCATTCCCCTGGGATCTAAGTGCGATTGTAGAGGGATTAAACAATCGACATCCGCTACCCTTTCATTTAGTCCCTTTGGAGAAAATAAACCCTATTTATATTGCCAAAAAAGCTCCTTTTTACGGAGCGAATACATATCACCTGCACCATCGATGATGCTTATTTTTACCGAAAACTCATCTTGATGATCTTGTTAAAAAAAATGAGAGAAAAAGCTTGCCTGTGGGACTGGCTTGCCCGTATGAAGATTACCACTGAGACGCTTTTGTTTGTATGTCCGAAAGTATGATTTATACACGTTAAATCTCTGGCGAAATTTAGTCTTCGTACTACCGACATACGTTTTATTGCAACATTCACATTACAACAAATGGACTACATTCTCCGAGTTGCATTATAGACCGAGAATCATCTGCATTATAGAACGTGGACCCCTCTCGCATCATAGGGAATATTTGGCACCTTCTACTAGACTGACTACCTCAGTTCCAGTTTCGCTTCGTTTATTGAATTGGAGCGAAACTACGACGGTTGCAATGAGTCTAACCTTCTACCATTGCACTTACGGGTACCTTTTTCCGCCAGCTCCTCATTTACCGGTTGTAATTTTGTCCGAACCAAAGTGTCTTTAAGATTTTTGGCCCTTCTGAATGAGACGAAAAGTTTTCCCGAAAAAATCCTGCGATGCTCACGATCAACAAGAAGAATGTTTTCACGTTTCCGCAAGATCTCATAAACCCCATTAAGTGCAGGATGAAAGTAAGAACAAGGGGTATCCTCGTGCCATCCTTAGATTTAGATTCCCTATTTAAAAGCGTACCCCTTTGCAAACCCTTGACCCTCTCCAACTGAGTGTCGATCTCCCCACCCTTATATCCCCGATCAATTAGCCAAGACTTCAAATTAGCCAAATGTTCATTAAACGAAGGATCCTCTGAACAAATTCGTCGAATACGAAGAGCTTGGTCATAAGGTGTACCCTTTTTAGTATGATAAAGATGGCAGGAGGAGCGATGTAGGAGCTGATGGGTGTCTGTTGGCTTAGTGTATAAATCAGTGACAAGAGTGCTGCCTTTCTTAATAACCCTTGTATCTAAAAAGTTGATACTTTCCTCAGACCATTCTGCCGTAAATTTGATCGAATGGTGCGATGAATTCAAATAGTCAATAAACCTTTGAAGCTCTTCCTCACCATGCGTCCAAATCAAAACTACGTCATCAATGTAACGCCACCGTACACTAGGCTTACAATTGTGAGAGCGCAGAAGTGTTTCTTCCAAGTCCACAAGAAAAAGAATAGAGTACGGTGGCGCACATTTTGTACCAATTGCTGTACCCCTTATTTGATTGTAAAATTTCCCACTAAACTCAAACATGTTATTCTTAAGCACTACTTCTGCTAGGTCCATTAAAGAATCTGTAGATACAGACCGATCTTCTCTAGAATCAAGGGCTTTTCGTAACACTCCCAATCCCTCCTCGTGGAGTATGCTAGGATAAAGTGCAACCACATCAATCGTACACAAAATGGCATCCTCTGGAAGGTTACCCAAGGATTGTATCTTTTGCAAGAAATGATTTGTGTCCTTGATATAGGAGCGGACACCATTAGCCAGAGGTTGTAAATGAAAGTCCAAAAATTCCGAAAAATTCTCTATGTGGAAACCTGAATTCGAAATAACCGGCCTTCCAGGGACACTATGGGTTTATTTTCTCCAAAGGCCTAAATGAAAGGGTAGCGGATGTCGAGCTGGATTTGTTTGCCTGTGGGAGTGTTTAATCCCTCTACCATCGCACTTAGATCCCAGCAAAATGGAAGGAAATGCTGGCTGGTTGACTTCGTGCATTTTGCACGTGGCGTTGGGGCCGTTCGGGCCATTCGGGCCATTCGGGCCATTCGGGATTTAGCAAATCAAGCAAATCCCTGGAGGGTTACTAGCTGGCGTCTCTTTTCTGTTCCATTGGAAACATGCTGCCTCTGACACTCTCAACCCCATGTGGACAAAAGGTTAAAAGATAGGCTGTATTATTGTAATTTTATGGTTTGGAACGTATCAAGGGTATCCTAATTTTGATTTTGTGTAAATTTTATGCTAATTTTGTTTACGTCGTCCTTTATAAACCTGGCTGTCCAACGCTGTAAAGACAACTGACGAAGATTTTTTATCGAAAAGTATTGCCGAAGTAACAGTTGTGTTTTCTACTTTTTACTTTTCTGTTATTTTATTGATGGTGCTTTTAGTTTAATACTAATACCAATACCAATACTAATACTAATACTAATACTAATACTAATACTAATACTAATACTAATACTAATACTAATACTAATACTAATACTAATACTAATACTAATACTAATACTAATACTAATACTAATACTAATACTAATACTAATACTAATACTAATACTAATACTAATACTAATACTAATACTAATACTAATACTAATACTAATACTAATACTAATACTAATACTAATACTAATACTAATACTAATACTAATACTAATACTAATACTAATACTAATACTAATACTAATACTAATACTAATACTAATACTAATACTAATACTAATACTAATACTAATACTAATACTAATACTAATACTAATACTAATACTAATACTAATACTAATACTAATACTAATACTAATACTAATACTAATACTAATAATAGATCTAAAGAGTATTAAGTAAATATGTTAATGAAAAAAGTGATATTCCCGATATAACAGATTTTGTTTATGCAATGGGGAAAGCAGTAACGTTTATGTTATGTATAAAAGTACCAGAAAAGAGACAGAAGAATAAGGCAAAAGATGGGAACAGAGAGGAAGGTTAAAAATGAGATAAAAGAGTTCAGACAATGGATAGCAAGAATTAGTAATGAAGTACATCGCAGGAAAGAGCATAGAAAAGCCACATGGAAGGAAAAGCAAATATAGAAGGAGCTTAAAGTAAGAATGGGAGGGGAAAAACAAACACCAGTGCATTGATGATACATCGAGAACAATTGGTTGACACACTGCGGTACATGAAGGTGAAATTAGATAAGATGATGCCGAAAGGAAAATGAGCGAAGAATAATACGTTATTGAGACAAAATGAGCGACAGTTCTACAGGAACGTTAATGAATCTACATCAAGAACGAGGAAGGTTCCCAATATTGATGAATTTGTTGCTTTCTAAGGAGGAATATGGGAAGATGAGAAGATCACACCAGTCCTACCATGGATGGACGAAGTTGCAGAAAAGCTAAGTAGAATGATAGTGGAAGTGAGAGAGTTTGATGTAACGGAAGAGCAGTTAACAGAAGTAATCAAGAAAAGGAATAATTGGTCCTCGCTTGGTATCGACGGAATACAGAATTATAAATGGAAAAGGTTTAAAACAGCGCAGCAAGCCTTATGCAGAGCATTACGAAGACTCAAAGAAGATCACAGTTTAATACCAGATTGGTTTCCTCCTGGACGCACAGTAATAGACCAATGTCCCAAGTAATGTAAAAGAGCGAAGACCAATCACATGTTTGAAAACATCTTACAAGATCTGCACAGGAAACAAAGGGAAGTATATGAGAGAGCATGCATGCAAAATGGTATTTGGGATGAAGGCCAACTAGGTGGCGTTGAGGATGTTTTAGGTACAGTGGACCAATTGCTTATCGACAATTTTATCATGGAGGAGGTGAAGAACACCACATAAACATATGATAACGTTCATCATGATTGGGTATTTTTAATTGGAATGGGATTCCGAAAGATTTTAGATTGGTTCTGCAACAGCTAATGAAAATATGGAAGACAAGGTCAGAAGTAAGGGACGAGAATAAGAAGAGCGTCAGCAGATGGATAAATGAGATTCTTGTATGCATCTTACAGTCCCAAATAAGAGGATATAGAATGGGCCCATCAGGAGACAGAGAAGTAAAGATGACTCGATAGTCTGTTCATAGACGATTTATAAAGGTATGTCAAAAAAGCCACCGTGAATGAAATGTTGGTCCAAGTGAGTCATGACACAGGTGCTTGCTATGGGATATCAAAGTGTGCGAAAATCGTATTCGAGCATGGAAAAATAGTTAAAGGTGAAGGACTAAAGGTTTTAGAGGAATGGATGAAGGCATTGGATCCTGATGAGAATGATACTTACAAATTTTTGGGAGTAGAGCAGTCGGAAGGAATCAAGGTTAAGGAAGTGTTAATAAGAGTTAAATCCGAGATGCGTGGCTATACGATCAGAACTTGATAAGGGAAATTAATATAAAGGTGATACCTGTAGCAGCTAACGTAATGAATGTATGCACCTTTTCAAAGGGAGAGCTTGAGGAGCGAGACCAGATGATACAAAGAGAGCTCAGGAATAACAACATGTTAGGACGACAGTCAAGTGAAGAAAGATTATATCTGAAAAGAAAAGTGGGAGGACGAAGATTAAAATCATTAAGAGCTGTTTATAAGGAAACTAAGATCAGGGTAGCTTGCTGCACGAGGGGGGCTTTGGGGTTTCACGGGTTGCGGGTTTGGCTAATATTAGCTATCGGGCTTCGGGTTTTATGTTTTAAACGTGCGGGTTTACGGGTTTTAAGATGTTTCACGGGTTGCGGTTTTAGCTTATTTTCCGCTCAGATTTCGGATTTTCTATCTAAAATTCACAGCTTTTCGGTTTTCCAAGTCATATGGTTTGTGTAGTTGATTGAAATCGAAAAACTGGCTTTTGGATACTTAAAACAGCGAGGAGGAGTCGCTGAAAGCGAGAACGTTGAAAATTATCGAGAAATACTGGCAAAAATTCGAATTTTTCGTCCAAAAGTGCAACTTCGGGTTTTGTGTGTTTTTGCGTCCGGGTTTTCGGGTTTTTGCAAATTTTGTTGCGGTTTTCCTGGTTCTGGTACCCCCAAAAGCCCCCCTCCTACATGGCGGCATCAGAATGCAGATGGAGACAAGTTGCATGGGAGCAGGAAAAGTCGAAAGATTATAGTTCGTTGAAAGTTGCAGCTGAGGAAATGATATGCGAGACTGGAAACATATTGAAATTTAAAGATGAAGGGATAGAGCTAGATGGAGAATTACAAAGTGGAAATTGGAGAATATTTTGGAAGAAGATCAAGCGTGTTTTGAAGAAAGGAAATGAAGTGTTGTTAGTTGAGAAATATAAACAAAAGCAATTTCAAAGTGAGACGTTCAGCAAGCAGGAAACAGAGTGTCACATGTGGTTGGAATGTAACTTGGATCCTAGGAAAACGGCAGCAATAGTGAACTAACAAGAACAGATGGTCGAAACGGAATCATGGAAAGTTTCAAGAGGAAGACCGAGTGTCCCAAAAACTGTATACAAATTAGAAAAATTCTGACGCCAAGAAATTCTCGCTAAATTACCCCAAAATCATTTTTATGTTAGCCACCAGTGGCTAAATTACATTTTGGTATTTTCTGGACTTGCTACAAGTCTCACTTTTTATAAAAAAACAAGCCTCTTTAGTTTTTTTTATAAACAGTGAGACTTGTAGCAAGTCCAGTATTTTTCTTGCAATTGTCGGCAACTTGGTTGTAGAGCTATAAATCAGCAACTGTAAAATTTTCTCTCAGGCCCAAACCAGAGCTTCCAGTAGAGAAGAGCTAACGATGCCAGGAGAGGCAGCAGCATGTCAGCCCTCTGCATCCAAAACAAATATGCCTTGTGATTCCAATGATTAGAACCGGTAGAAAACAACTCTCAAGAGACAATCATATTATATTATCATTAATCAAGAGACTTCTGTACATGTGCTTCCAATAAAAAATGTAATTCAAACAGTGACAGATTGATTGCAGTAAAATTAATGAATTGCTTTGACAAATAAAGAACAAAAATACAGTTTCTCCAGAAAGTATTTTATTTAGTTTCTTTTAGTTATCATTTGATTCAAAATATTTCAATTGAACGAGGGTTGCCATGCTTCTGCCTTCCCTGGCATCGTTAGTTCTTCTCTACTGGAAGCTTTAAGAACAAATTCTGTGTTTGCTTATTTATTGCTCACAACCAAGTTACCGATAATCCTGAGAAAAATAGCAAAATATAATTTGGCCATTGAGTATTGAAATAAACATAACTGTTCGCTAATTTGGTTTAAGATATTGGCATCAGGTTTATGTGTAGACTAGAGAGACAGTTCATCATTTGTTAGCCGGGTGCCAAATGCTAGCGAGCAAAGAATATTTACTACGTCACAACAAAACGTTGATTTTTCTAGCTGTTGCATGGGCAAAGAAGTATGAAATAGTCAATGAAAATATAGTATGGTGTATATCGTGTGTACTGTAAAATTGCTAGGCTAACAAAATTTGGTAGTCTTAATCAGTGACTTCAAGTAGCTAGTTTTTTGTATAATAATAATAATATAATTTATTTATAGTTGGCAACTGTAATAGCAGAGAAGCTAATTAAAGCCAACTATATACAAAGAAAACCTATTTACGATATTTCTAAAATCTAATATATACTAACTTGAATATAACCAAGGTTTGCGATAAATATCTTACAAAGCCTGCAGTTGCATGTGTCCAGTTTTGTATGTGACCCTTAAAGATTTCCAAGGTGCGAGACTCTTTAATTACATTTGGTAATGTTTGCCAAAGTCTACTTCCAATATATCGTATGGTTTCTATACCATGAGCAGTTACATTTGCCCTTGGTAGCAGAAGACCATCGTCGTTTCTAAGATTGTATATCTTCATTCTTTCGACAAAAATGTCTTCCATGAAAGATGGATTTAAACTGTCCTTGGTTTTATATGCCTCTATCATAAGCAACTGCAAATTTCTCTGGTGAACTGATACTGAGTTATCTTTGACTAGAAGTTCATCAAAGGAGGATTCAGTGTCTCTATATATAATTCAAAGCCCTTTCATGAATTGTATTAATTTGATTATTTGTAGCTCTATGATGACACATCCAAATTAACGGACAATAGTCAGAATGTGACATAATGAAAAACCTCATTATCAATTGGACTTTTTCCGCATCCATGTAATTGGACACTCTTGGTAAGGCATAAAGTTTCTGACTTGCTTTCACACAGAGCTGATTAACATGAAAATTAAACCTTAACTTGGAGTCTTAAGTTACACCAAATAATTTTTCAGAGCCAGATTCTGAAATTTCTGAAGTACCAATATTTAATGTCACTCCATCATTATTTGCTCCGAATATTAAAAGATGACATTTTTCTTCATTCAATTTAATTTAATTTTCAGAGAACCATTCTGATATTGAAAGTGTGTCTTTTTCTAATGTTGAGACCATTGTCCTCATGTTCTTATCTCCAACATATAACGTAGTATCGCCTGCATAGTTACAGAATTCAGTATCATTCAGCAGATTAAACAATACTTTGTGAAGATATTAAAGAGGAGGGGCCCTAATACCGATCCCTGCGGTACTCCTATTTTTGAATAACACCAGGTGCTGACAAGTTTCCAGCAGCCTTATGAGAGCATGCTGCGTGCTATAGCAATCGCGAAAACCACACAGATAACGCGAGAATGGAATGAACTCTTTTATTTGGTCATACATGATTCGTTCGAATATTTTGGATTCGGATGTAATGGATAATAATGGGGCGATATTTCTTATTTGTCACAACATCTTGATTTTTGAATAGTGAGGTGATCTCCCCCTCTTTAAGTTCGCCAGGAAATTCATAATATTCAACCATGTTATTAAAGAAGAAAGTCCGACATACTGAAAAGATTTCTGAGTTTTGTTTTAAAATCTTAGCGGGGACTCTTCCACACGGAGAGACCTTTTTTGGATGTAGTTTCTTAATTGGCTTTTCAACCTCCATGACAGATGTCTTCTGAGAGTTAAATTTAATGGTTTCGCTAACATCGGCTCTTATTCTTTGAATACTCGTATGAGATCGATATTTTCTTATAGCCTTCTCAACAGGGTCATTGTATACTTCAGGGTGCTCGATAATAAGGGACATATTTTCTGCATTTTTCGAAATTCCTGATGTTTCTGTAATGTTTACGAAGTAACTGTTCCTTCTTTCTTCAACTTTGAAATCGTCTGAGGCAAGGGCTCCATCTTCAACAAGAGCGATGGCACAAAACTTTCCATCATCCGTAATGGATTTCACATCCAAGTTACCATAAGAGTCACGTTTTGCCTGTCGCAGAGTTTTAGCGCATTTGTTGCGCTGTCTCTTAAGAGCATCCCAGTTCCTGGAGTCATTTGTTTACTGTATTTATTTCTTAAATGCTAACTAATAATGATAGCTTTTCATAGGGGGTGTATGCCTTAGGAAATTGTTTAAAGGCCACCATGGCCATTTCTATAACAGAATACTTAGTGAATAAAAGCATCCCCATTTTTGTCTTATCATAGAAAAAGTTAGTAATATGTGAAATTTATATGACTTTTAAAGAATAAGCATCTCGGGTACTTCGAATGATCAAATCGTCAGTCTTTGAGAAGAGCTCTTGGAGAATTCAGAAAAAGCATGATCAAACTTTTGAGCCTCAATCTAGAGTCCTATCGCCCTATTCCGATCACCGCCTGCTTAGAAGGCTTTTGTGTTTACAACCTCGAAATGTTTGTTTGAAAGGGGAATTGGCCTACTAAGTAGCAAAAGTGCGCAAAATAGCTTTGCTGATGCCATGCTTTGCAAGTTTGCGTTATTCTCTGTCAAGTTTATCCAAGGTAAAAGAAGTTACAACGCCTACCTGTGATCCAACTGTAAGTATCAGCAATTTTTTTCAGTTCGTGTTTCCTTGCAGCAATTATATTTCTTTTCGTTTCCCTGTTACAGTTCACGAGAACTGCAATCAAAAAATTTCAACCTGCAGTCGAGATGTCCGAGCTACTATTTACAAAAACATTTCGAAGACTGGACTCCCTACTTTCGATCTGCGAGTAAATTTCTAACAGCAGTCAGCTTGGCTAAGAATCGCCCTGTTTCAATCACGAGGCTTTGTTTAGAACCCGCTGAATGGTTCTGTTTCAAGTAACTTTTGGCTGTAATAGCCTTAAAGCCATGGGACCTGAACATTTGGAATTGCTTACCAAATGGATTAAAATCAGCTGAAAACCAAAATAGTTTCAAAAAAATGATAAAACAATGGGATGGTCCAACTTGTAAATGTAATTCTTGTCAATATAACAGTCTATACATTTGCTTATAATATTTTCGTCTATTTACATTGAAGTTTTACTAAATTATACATCTATTAATTTATCTACTAATTAATTAATTTATTACTACATTCGATTTAGATTAGTTAACTTATGTATATATGTATATATGTGTATATGTATTGTTAGCTGGAGAAAAAGTTCGAATTCAAATAAGATGAACAAACAAACAAATTGTATAGAATGCAGGTAAGCGCAATCTCGCTCCACGAAGACGCGAAATGAAAAACATGGGATACGAAAGGACGTTTCGAAAACGTTGTGATCAAGATAGGGCCTCGCGGAAAGCCAGGGATATTGAATACTTCAAGAGGGAAGGTGTCAAAACATGGATTGATGTTTTAAGAAGGAACTCAATTCCTAAACTTTCGAGTTTCATGCTTGATCGGAAAATGGCGATTGAAAGAATATCTCGCGATTTTACCGCTCTGTCTTTCAACAGCGATTTCACTCTTTAAGGTAGATGAAGGTGCATTATTTGGTATCAATCTTTTTAACTATGGAATTAGTATTATATCTATAACAATAACATTTCTGTAAAGCTCTCCTGTAACAAGAAACTCGATGCAACCTTCGCAGTGATCGGAATAGGGCGATGCCTGCCACTCTAGTATGTTGAGAGAAATTCGAATGCATTATACATAGTGTGATTAATCATTAAAATGGGTAAGATGGTGTTACATGAACCTATATGAAGAAAAGAGGTTGGTTTCTACTTGGTTTGCAACTGAGATTGCCAAAGATGTTTTAAACTGGGTAGGAGATCAAGATAATTGAAAATTCATAGATAGCTGGAAAAATAAAACATAATTGAGCTATGCAGAAGACCTTACCGAAAACTGTCAGCATGTAAAGAGGCTTTTCTTCTATGAATCAATGCTTTGGTTGACGTGGTCTCGTTTCGGTCTTCCACATCAGTACCATAGCTCATCCTTCTTGAGTCTGCATTCTTCTTTTTGATATCATCCGTTGATTCATGTACAGGCTCACTGTTTCGATTTCTTCGGAACCCAGCACACGTTTCATTATCCGAGTCATCAGTGCTTCGATGTCGTCTATATTCATCTCCGCATCTCGTGTATTCTTCCCCACAGTGCCATCTTCGACTCTCTGCTCTTTGTTGCTCTTGCGTGTCTGGTGACCACGATCGAGACACTTTGCGATGATTCACGCCTTTTCCCACAACTGGAGACCTTTTGCTAAAGCACAACAACATACTTTCTACTAGTGCAAAATAACGTTAGAAACCTGGAAAAATGACACAATGTTTCTATCTGTTGCAAAATTAAGAGCTTCTTTTACCATTGTTTTTGGACGCTTCTAAGATGTGGGCGAAGTTGGTCATTTTAAACTATTTTCTTGAATACTCATTAATTCTAAATGTATCTAATTAAGTAATTGTATCTCGTTTAGTTCAACTGAGATGATAGGGTCGTTAATCAAGGCAGTGCATTTAATGTGGGGGAAGTGCTTTCAGGCAGCTGAGCTGATGGGTCCGCTCCTGTAATAAACCTATTGATATGCGCAGACCAAAACTGTCGTAAACAATTTGCAGATTTTCAACACTTATTACTTTTTTCGATAGATCTTTTCGCTATTTTACAAATAGAATCGATAGGGTGTATAAAAAAGTGCTATGGGTCGAACAATTTACATATCTCCGGAACAAAATTTTCTAAAATAAATGAGATAGTGATTTTCTTGAAGCCCGAATCTTGTGCTTTCATTTGATGTATATATAGCTTTTGCAAAATAGATCGCTGGGGAATTGGCAAACAAGAAAAAATTAGGCAGATGTCAAAAATGAGGTAGCGCTTCTTTTCGCCATTGTTCTAATTGTATCGTTTGATATAAATCGGACCTTTGTTTTTCCTTCTAACAAATCTTTTGCGCTGGGTAAGTCATTGGGGAGTTAGAAAGCAAGCAGTAAGTAGCATGTGAATAAAGCTGCTTTGCATCAAAAACTCTCTCACATAAGTTAAAATGTTTTGCTAAAATTTCTTGTGAGAAACATGGTGCAGCGAAAGTTGTTGGACAGAGTTTGCGTTGTTAAAACGTCTCAAAGAGTTTTCGTTGTATTGCTTTTGCCCAAAATAATTGAATCATGTATGAATTATGATCTATTATGAAAGAATCTTGTGTTCATTACAGAACTAAGTAGAAAAGTTAAAAGATTTGTTATGTTAGTTTCTTTCTCCCAACAAACATACAATTGCAAAATTTATATAATGTTTACAATCGCAAAAGGAGACTCTATCTCATTTTCACCTGTGATACTTGTTTACCATTGCGATTTCCCAAGAGAGCAAATTTACAAAATATATACATCAAATGAACGCACAGGAGTCGGGCTTTCAGAAAATCACTATATCAAATTGCTTGCAGCAAACCTCAAACGTAAAAAATCGAAGGAAACAATTGGAGGAAGGAACTCCACCTATTTCTACTCAATTATAGATCGAAACCGCATTGCATAACTCAAGTCACACCCGCTGAACATTTGTTCAATAGTGTGATCAGAACGAAAATTCCTGTTGTAGAAAATACGTCAAAACCATCAAACAAACATAAGCTTGTTCAAAGAAATGACAAGGAGAGTAAAGCTAAGGCGAAAGTCTACTATGATAAACTACAACATACAAAACCATCCGACATAGAGAAGGAGATCTCATACTCGTAAAACAAGAGAGAAATAACAAACTGACAAGTAAATTCGATCCAAAGCCATATTGCGTAACTGAGATCAGAAGAACTAAAGTAATCTCCGAGAGATCAGACCATAGGATCACTCGTAACATTTCGTTCTTCAGAAAGTTATACAACTCCTTTGATTCAACAACAGATTCAGAAAATGATGACGATGAGACAGTCCAAGCAGATAATAACATTAGAAATGAGACTAAACCTGAAGCCGAGATTATACGTCAATACTCAATGAGACTATGCACAATGCCTACGTACAATGGTCAAGTTATCACACATTGAAAGTTACTTTTATTAATAAACTGCTGAATATATTACCAATGTTATTAAAGTTTATCGGAGTCCGCCCCCCGTTTAATTGTTATATGAGATATGACCACCTAATTTGGTACAAAGGTTATTCATCATATAAATAATGATTATTTAAAAACATAATTCAATTAGCGATGTTGCTGTTGTTGTTAGAGCATAATAATCATTATGATGTTGGATGACGTCATGAAAATGAAAGCATGTTAAAAGTTCATCAAATTTAACTTTTCATACAGAAATGAAAAATATAGATCAAAATATATGTAAATCAAAGAGTTGGGCTTAATTAGACCAATTAAAAAAGAATAAGAGAGAAATAAAGTTAATTTTAACAAAATGTCGCAATGACAAGTTGGTAACCCTGGAGACAATGCTAAATGTAGAATGTCAAAATTGTTACAATTTCATTGCTCTATGATACAAAGTTAAACTTATTAAATCTCAGGGGCCTTCTACACATATCGAATGTAGCGGAAACAAAAATATAGCAGGGGGGCCGAATCTGACCCCCAGGTCACATAGGGTTATAACTCACGAAAAAGAGAACAAAAAAGTTCCTAGAATCGAATTCTGGATTTTAGTTAAAGATTAAGTCATAACACATCAAAATCGGTCATGTGTAAGATTTATCGTGGCCTGTCAAAAGTGGATAGTTTTTTGGCGCACACGGTAATTTCTAGGATTAAAATGGTATTTTGTTAGCAATTAAATCTAAAGAATATAAAAATCTCCTTTTAGATAACTGTCGAAAAAATGTGAAACTATGTTTAGAATACCCAGCATTATGATTATAAAAATATCTAAATATTTTCCTAAGCTCCTGCTGTTTGCACGCATCATCTCTCTTGCTTAGCGATTCATTGTGCTATCTCAATTGCTTACGATTCATATTAGATTGAATCTCAAAGTTTATGATACCTTTCACATTTCTGAAGCTTACAAATATAATACTGTATTTAGTGAAGCCAAGCCACTTCATTACGCACCGACAGTCGTCTAGCAGCCGACAGACAATCTCTCTTGAGTGAGCTACTAAATTGGAATTCATGTCTTCTCTGCAAGTATTTGATTCTGAATTCAATTCATGTTATTCTCTTATGAAATAGCATGTCATTTCCTAGTAGGTTAATTGCCACACCTTTTACTACTTGAAGATGGATTCAGAACATGTCGCACCGCAAGTTCTTCAATTCGTCATTTATATCTTTCTTTTACACATTTCGCAGCACCCTATTATCACCAATGATCGTCATGCTTGGTTTTTGCCAGCAAGATTTTACATTTAGATTTCTGTTATGTCCATCATGCCCATGGTCACTATTTCGTATTTGCCAGCCTCCGCTTTAGTCTGAAATTCTGTTTTTCTTCCGCATTCCCCATGATTGCTTTTGGCCCCTGCTATGTCTTGCTTCCATCTAGAATTTTATTTTGTTGTGGAATTCATCGGGAGCAGGTCTCTTTCTCACTGCTTCATCGAGGGATGGTCTCTTTTTCACTGTTTCAGCGTATCTCTCTTCCCTTCGGTATACCTTTCACGAGGGCACTCTTTCAAATAGACCCACCAGTATTGAATGTTAAGGAGTAGCCCCCCCAGGGGCGTCGTGGCACCTGTAGATTAGGGGGGGCCAAGCTCCAAGATTTTCCGAAAAAAGTCGAAAGTTTAATAATGCTTTTCTTGGTTAAACCACAGAAGCCTTCGAGTTTAAAGACCTAGAACTGTTGATTTATCCAATTAAAGTAAATTAAAGAACAGAACAATTAAAGTAAATTAATAAGGCTGGGAATGTCCTTTGATATACAGTTTTGCTTTCACAGTATCAGCAGTTTTCGCAAGAGTGGTGATATTGCGAATGCGTCAGTGACTGCATCGTAATCGATCAGCGGCGTGGCCAGGACAAATTAACTGGGGGGTAATCAAACGAAGGGGTCTGGGGGCTCAGAAAATTTTTTTGAGGACACGCCCTTTACTTTGGCTTAGAACGCTTCTCTCGACCCCATGTTTGCCGGTATCAACATAGAACTTTTGACCATTTTGTGAAATATTTTTAGAAGTCAGCATCCATCCCCAGGAAAATTTTTGAGTAAACAAAATTTTCTTTGGCTTAGAATTCCTTTCTCCATCCCATCTGAACCAATGCAATTGGAAACTTTGACAATTTTTTAACAGTTTTCTATGAATCACCATCTTTGGGAAAGTTTTTGCGTAAAGACCTTATACTTTTTCCTAGAACGCTTCTCGCACTCCAGTGTTTGCATGACCCCGAAATGGAGGCTTTGAAAATTCTGTGATAGTAGGTCTGGAAAATTTTTAAAAATGCCAACCTTTACTTTGGCTTAGAATGACTCTCCCGGTCACCTTCCTGCATTTCTTGGAACAATTCTTACACACCCTACCTATATATATCCAGCTACTTTCTCCTCTTTTTTGGAAGAATCTCGAGGACCATCTTTTCACTGAAGCGGGGACCTGATCACTTTTGATTTCTATAAACAAATAAAGATATTCTGCCTTTTGAAGTCAATGATATCCGAATTTAGTTCAATTTACAAATTCCAGAGCACGTTAAGACTAAAAAGTGCATTTCACCCCCTTTGGTTTAACAGACAAAAAAATTCCGAGAATTTTCCGACGAAGTACTCATATTTCCGAAAATCCGATGATTTTGAAAATAGGGGGGGCCATGGCCCCCCCTGCCCCCCGGCCACGACGCCCCTGAGCCCCCCTGGGCTTTGAGAATTGCCAAATATCATCATGTAAACTACATACTTGTTCTTTAGATCATGACAAAATGTGACTTTCGTCCGTTGAGGCATCCCAACGTTCATTTTTTTCGTTTTCTTTTGAATGTTTATATTCAAAAGCCTTATTTAAAACATTGCATGGGCATAATTGACCAGCCTCTCTTTTTTCATCATTTTTGTGCCCTATCTTTCCATATCTTCATCCGCTAACCGTTTCAAATTTCTGCTACTTGTTCTCTATTGCCAGCACTCGTTGTTTCGTTTCGTCTGGACTTTCTACCATATTTTCAACCGAATTTGATTCACTTTCCACGCTTTCTGTTTCGCTCTCAACCACGCTTTCTGTTTTGCTCTCAACCACGCTTTCCGCCCTATTAATACCGGGCTTTTTGGACCTTTTGATTTGATTTGATTTTTATATTCTTTGACCACGGTAATCCCCGTCAGCTAGGGCTGCTTTTCAGGGGGGCGTGCCAAAATATTTACAATTTACAATTTAATACATATAAAACTAAAAAATTTATAACCTAATTATAAAACTAAAATCTAGAAATAAATACATTATGGTCATACTCATAAACGACGTTTAAAAGGATACAGAGAGGGTGCTTGCTTGACCTCAGGTTCAAGATTATTCCAAAGGTGCGCACCACGATACGAGAATGATTTCTGCCCATTTGTCGTTTTCATAAGAGGGACGGGTAAGTCAGTCTCAGAGTTTCTTAACTTGACAGTGTCCCGTGAAGAGTTTTTTGAAAAAATATTCGAGAGATACGTAGGTGCAAGACCATTTATGGATTTGTAAACGATGCTCGCTGTCTCTCGTTTGATAATTTCAGCGATAGTTGGCCGCTTTAGCTTCTGTATCAGGGCATCAGCAGGTGCATCATAACTGCTATTGGTCACAATTCTGGCAGCGCGATTTTGTAACTTTTGCAGTGTAAGTCGCTTGGATTCCCCACAGATCCCCCACACAGAGCAACAGTATCGGAAATGTGGTTCTACAATACCTCTATAGATCTGGCTAAGTGTTTCCTGGGGTAGCAATTTCTTAGCATATTTTAAAAATCCTAAAGCACGCGAAACCTTAGCACGCTAGAATAGAAACCTTAGCACGCAAGAATACCTTTGCAGTACCAGGGGGGCTCAAAGTGCCCCCCTTCATAACTCTGTGAATAACGCAGATATGAGGGCAAGACTTGATACAATGGGGTAAGTAACAAACTCTATACAGTAAGGCACTTCTTTTATTCTTCATTACATCTATGACGTTACTATGATGTCATAATGGAGGAAAATGGCAATATGTTATAGCTATTAGCAATATTGGCAATATAAAAGTTTTATTTAGTAATTTCTTCCATAATGGCTCTAGAATATATCACAAATCATCAAAGAACAAGAATCAGCATATAATATCTATTTAAACTTGTTATTTATTTCATTTAATCATTATTTAATTACACTGTTTCATTGTTTCATTAAAAGCCCTAATTACTGATTCAGATACATTAAAATGCTTTAAAATCATTTAAAATGATGCAAAGAACTAAATTTTACAAGACAATTTTATCTATTATATTTGTAAATTTTATGACGTCTTAAAATTTGATGACGTCATTAGATTTAAAATTGCTGACGTCATCCAAAATTAATCAACTTATACATCATCTGATATTTCTCACCAAGAGCTTCGAATAGTGGTATTTTCGATGATTTGTGATCATCTTAGCAGAAACTAGACTCGTAACTTACCAGCCGACCACGTGTCGAAAAGACGTTGGTCACGTGATCAGTATCAGGGAGATATAGACTATTACTAATAGCCATCCACAAATATCTTAAATCGCTCAGCGTTGGGCGGGGTTGGGCAGGGTAAAATTTTTACGAATGCGTGCTAGCTGCGGGATGAAAAAATGAAGTGGCCTAAATTACCTCCGAAGAAAGTAAGCCACTGCAGCCAGTTCCTTGGCTTAAAATGGCTCAACGACTCTCTCGATCGAAAATCCATAGCACTGAAAAGTTATAGAATATCCAGGTCAGCTTTAAAAACTTACCATTCATGCTAAATTCAAATCCAAACTTGTGATGTGCTTCTCTGTCCAACACCAACTTCCATCTTGTTCCACAGCAAAGTGCTCGCTGCGCTGCGGAGGAGGCGCATATCACATCGCAGACAAGAGCTAGTGCGCGATTCCTCTCCCGTCTATATCTCCCTGATCAGTATCTACCAAATTGAAAAAATTTTCAATTTTATTTCGCCTATTAAATTATAGGAAAAGTCACACAATCTTGGCTCTTTATCTTTCGAAGTGACAACATTACATCAGATAGTCATTGCCGCGGGCACTTGGTACCCCCCTCCCCGGTAGTAATAGGGTTAACAACATCTTTCCAATAAATTGACTGCAATTCAGTTAAATAGAGATTTTTGTCATAGCTCAACAAGCGTCTTGTTTCTACAAAACTGACCTTTATATTCAGGCGAAACATAGCACTAATGCTCCTCCAGGCAAAAACAACGAGTGATCAGCAAAACTGGTTTCTAATGTCCTTGCTCCAGTGACATAGTTAGGGTGGTTAGTAGCAATATGATCAATGTTTCTTTGAGTCATTTCAATATACAATAATGCTAAAGATGGCGGCTCCAAAGACTCTATTGTGTTTTGCTGCAAAGCATGCTGGTATAAAGTTCCCTGATGACCACCTAACAACATAAAAATTTCGCTCTGCCGTTTCGACCATCTAGCTTGAATTCGAATCGATCTTGAATTAGAATGCAACATTGTTCCAAAAGAACGTTCCCAAAGCAAAGAATGTAAAGCTTTGATTCGAATTGATGTTTTAGTTAACGATTCGCGTTGAAAATGTAAAATTTTCCTATTTGTTTGCATTGATTCCTTATTCCGAACTTTACCACAGCTAGCTAGTCGAAACGGCCGACAGAAAGTTTTGTGTCGTTAGGTGGTCATCAGGGAGCATTTTACCAGCATGCTTTGCGTGGCCGCCATCTTTAGCGTTATTGTCTATTGCGTCATTTCAATTCCATTACATGTACCCTATTGTTTATCAATAGCTACTTATCATTATTCAAAAACTCATCAATAAAAGATCCTTCGCTCACTTTACGAGTGTTTTAGAATAAGGACAGCAAGATGACACGCGTGTTGATTATCAGCTTCGTCTTTGCTTGTTGTGAAATTGTTTTCATTTGCAACTTGACGAAAGCTTATTCAAGCGAATTTTTTGAATTATTCTCAGGAGAACAAGATGGTACCATGACAAGTCTCTATCACGAAAGCTTCCATCATTGTAGCCTGGATGATGACTGCAAATTCGTTGCGAGAAACAAAGAGACCAACTCGTACAAGAAATTCTATGATCAAATCGATCTCCCAAAGGACAGGAAGAAATATGCCATTTTCAAGAAAAATAGAGGTAAATCTTGTTTGAATATTCTTTTTACACGAAAGCAAGCTCCAACTGTTTTGTATGCAGAGGCAATTGCAGTAGCAGGCACATGGCCATGCCCGTGGTGGGTACATCATTATCCGGTCATACGGGGATGTGCGCAAATTTTGGGGTAGCTTTTGGCACGAAAGTTCTGAGAATGGGATGTACATTTATTGGAAATTTTTCGAGACTGGAGTCTATTTCTTACTAGAAATTCTGGGAATGTTTAGGTTGGGATAAACATCATTTTGTGAGTTTAGTTGAAGTGAAAACACTTATCGAAAACCTCACTCATATTCTGGGATTGGGTCTCAAAATCCCACCTATATTCTGGGATTGAGTCATCAGGTATTTTTGCAGCACACATCCCCATAAAACCCAATAGTCAAGTGCAGTCCTCGGGGGGCAATGCCGCCAAACAGTAAGAGTTCTCTTCAAGACAATTTTCAATGTAGATAAATAAGCTAGTCAGCTATAAAAATCGACTTCCATACGTTGCCATGGCACAACTACAAAACTAACTACAATGATGTTGCATATTTATTGAATTAAATTTACATTCCATATCATTAACCCTATTCGTACTGGGGGGGGGCGTTTTTCGCCCCCCTAACACACTTTGCTACACTGCGCTAAAACCACGTAAGATATGACAACCAGGTTTGGTGACTTTTAGTAAAATTAAGTTGGCAATTAAAATTTCTACATATGATTGTTCTTACTTGGATCACGTGACCACAGTAACACCATATTTGGAGAGTGGTGAACAAAAAAAAGCTTAGAACGTCCACAGTTTTTGCCTCGCTTGTTCGATTGATCTCAAACATGCACCATTCGATTGCTTTTGATGAGTACTTTCATTTGATATATAATTGTTTCAAATTTGCTGACATCAGCAAAATTTAATATCTATGACGTCATTCACCTTTATGACGTCATTGTTCTAATTAAGAAGTGTAAAATATAAATAAATTGCATCTAATTTGGTTCATCTTCATTATTTAAGCCAATTTGAGTCCATATTTACTAGAAAAAGGGACAAAAACTGCGAAGATAATCAGCACATGAAACAAAAGAATAATTTAAAGCTAATTATGCTAAAAATAGATACTGAAAATTGCTACAAAGTATGTATTTTGAATCTATGATATGTTTGCTACTATTTGCAACAATTTTGGAGAAAATCGGTATAGTAATTAATTAAATAGAATTTTTCTTGTCAAGAAGCTATAAATTTGTCAAATTTCCCTTGTTTTTTGGTTGCCTAGCAACGAATCACGTGACTAATTAATTACCATTGTTATATTTGAAAAGCTAATTGTCCAAAGAACAATAGGGGTAAGACTCATTGTTATACCTCTTGTAGTTTTGGAATAACGATATTTGATATTTCTTTCTGGCAAAATGCAAAACATTCAATTGGTGCTGTTTAATATGTATAAAGATATCTTTTTGATTGATTACAGAAGTCATGGGCGTCGGCAGGGGGTGCACAGGGGACATGTCCACCCAACTTTTTCTCAAGGCGATATTTATTCTTAAGCAAACACAATGTATCTATATTTTTACCTTTTCTTCTTAACTGTCATGTGCGTTCTTGTGACAGATGTTAAACACCAAAGCTGCCAATCATTGTTGAAAGCGGGGAGGACGTCCAGTGGAAAGTATGAAATATGGATGGATGGCGAACAAATGGAAGTTTATTGTGATATGGAGACAGACGGAGGTGGCTGGATCGTAATACAGAGAAGAAATGATAATACTACAGACTTTAATAGGGAGGCGCTAGATTTTCAGAAAGGATTTGGCGATAACAACAAAAACTTCTGGCTGGGCATGAAAAACATTCATGCATTATCATCCAAAGGTGCTGTGTTAAGAGTCGATCTGATTGATCTAAGAAGTGGTAAAACAGGATTCGCAAAATACAATACTTTCAAGGTTGGTGAAGTAGGAAGTGATTATAAATTGGAGATATCTGGTTATTCTGGTAATGCTGGGGATTCATTGAGGTATCATAATAACATGAAATTCAGCACAAAGGATATCGATAATGATGAGCATCTTTCTGTAAATTGTGCTATCAGAAATAAAGGAGCATGGTGGTATAAGGCTTGTTTCGAATCAAATTTAAATGGCTTATTTCCAACTGCTGCAGGTGGAAGTAGATTTGCAATGATGTCATGGCATTCTCTAAGTAATAAGGATGGTACAATAAAATTTTCAGAAATGAAAGTTCGCAGTTAGACGTAGATGGTGTGAGTAAAAAGAGGCATACAAATACGGATACACGCCATCTTTTAACAGCAAAATAAGAAAATCCGCCAAGTTTAAACTAGTGATTTCTAAATAAGACGATATTCAGTGGAATAAAATGATAGAAAAATCTGTCTAGATGGACAGTTAAACCAAAGTTCAATATTAAAGATCGGGAAAAAAGGCGATCCGCCGGGCGTCACATATCTTAAATTGTAACATATCTTAAAAATCATTACAAACAATTATTGCACGAACCTGTTTGTTTATCTACACAAAACGTATGAACGCCATGTAGACGATTTTCATAAATGGCAAATTCTTGAAGCACTATTTGCCTGAACATATGAAAGGCGAATGGGAAAGGTGAATTGTTTGGGAGTGTGCGTAAGTTTTTAAATACACAATCTTAAGCTTTGCCATATAAAATGACACTTGAATTTCGAAACGGTACATCTCTTTAATATTTCGTGGATTTTTTTATATATTCCATTAAAAAATTTACAAGACAAATTTACTAATTACGCTACCTACAAACTACTCTGCAAACACTACAAGGACGATACCACTGGGAGCAATAGACTATGTCAACCTGGTGGCCATTACATAGAGAGATAAAAAAGTATTGGGTGAATCAGGGGAAATGCACCACCTGCCCGCAAAATCGCACCCAGAGAACCACCCAACCGATTCGCAAAGTTGGTAGACAATTATGTCAATGTGTCAAGGAGCCTTTAACAAAATTAAGTCCAGGCCTAAGCCAAGGACTGAAGTTGAGTTAAGCCAAATCGCTTGTGTGGCCCTCGCGCTCCTCGAACAAGAGACGCACCCCCCCCCCGACTCCATGGATTCAAAATGTTGGACCAGTATAGAAACTGAATCAAGACCAAGCCATCTGGCCAGCTTACACCGGGTTAATCGAAGATAGGCACTAAATCCTAACTGGCTAACAAAATTGACACGTGACACGCTCTAAACCAATCAAATGGAACCGAAAACCGACCGGGAAATTTGAAAAGTCGAATTTAGGCCGCTTTTGGAATGTTTTGGACGATTGTACCACCCTTCACCAAAATATAAATGGACAGAAGGGACATGAAGATTTTCAAAACATTTCTTCACAGACCTGTTCCTAATACTTGAATACATCGTTAATCAAGAGCGCTGCGAATTATCTCACAATTTGGAGAAATGCCAAAGTTTTGAATTTGACCTCACTGACCTCAATGTAAGCTGTCGTAGTAAAAGTCTCAGTAGTCATATGCATCTGGAGACGAAATTATTTGCATCGAAGGTCTTATGCTGTGTGTTTAAGCATCTTCAAAAGTGAAAATGACTTCATCTTCATGAATTTAGGGCAAGTGGGCCTAGACTCGCAAACGCTCAACCAAGATGAACTTGAAATACCGTCAAAACAGGCCTAAAATGGCAAAATATCCTACGGTCACCCACCTTCCTTCTTTCAGGACGTCGAAACCAGTATGAATACTCCAAGAACCACCATTTCATCCCAGTACAGCTTTCTCCAATTCCATTTTTTAATCAAATCTTTCTCAAATCCATTTTTCTGTCTCAATCTACCGCCAGTTTCACCAACAAATCTTGCTTTGCGTCGAAATAGTCAACAAAAAGGGAGCGAAAACTTCAATGATCACACACTTGCCATCGTTGAATACAGTAACATACGTTTCCAACGAACTGTAATATGAATCGACAGTCAATAACAAATATATGAACTTGCCACGTTCAAGAATGTTCATCCAAGAGCTGTACATCCAACGTGGCCAGAAAGAACGATTTCGTGATGTCCTCTTCGATAAACCTTGTTCCATTCCTTTATCCAACTGCTGCCGTAGTTACGAGTTTCAATAATATCAACCATAACGTCGTATAAATTTATGAACCAGATCCCTTGCTTTTAGCGCAAGAAATGACTATCGTCCAATGTAGCAGGTACATCAAATAGAAATGAAATGCTGGGTTTAACGTATTACGAATAATAACAAACGGAAGAAATGTACACCTTGTTTTCATTACGAAAAAAATAGATTGATCATTTTGACAAGTTAACATTTGAAATGCTATTTTTAAAGCTCCTTCATATCAATTTCACATTTTGTGCGGATGTCATAGAAAACATCTTATCTTTTGGGCTACTTCCATCGGAGACTATCCTTTAAAAAGTCACCCGTTTGCTTTGCAGTCAGACAACACAGTAGCATTCGAGCAAAGCTGGACATTTGTACACGTATTTGTTTTCATAAGAAACTTGGGTCCGGGGTTGGTAGGCAGTTTCTTAAATTTTAAGGCCATTTTGCTACCAAAAGTTTCTTATCAGTTTCTTATGATTTTAATGTACAAAGTGTATAGCTAATATGTTTTGTTAGAAGGGCTTCCAAATTACTTAGTAAGATCTCAAAACATGTTGTAACATACACTTATTTTTCTTAAAAGAAACTTGGGTGCGGGGTTGGTATGCAGTTTCTTAAATTTTAGGGTCATTTTGCTACCAAACGTTTCTTATGAGTTTCTTGTATTGTTGATGCCCCAAGTGTAGAGCAAATATATGTTTGTTAGAAGGGTTCCAAATTACTTAGTAAGATCTCAAAACATGTTACTCATTTTTTATAAGAAACCGCTTATGGGAAACTGTAAGCTCAATTTTTTTAAACTTAAGAAACTACCCTACCTGAATTTAAAAAGTTAAGAAATTTTTGTAATTTACAGCTTTGATTTTCCCAGGTCAATCGAAAATGTTTTGTCACTTGTACAGTAATAGCAAATCTTTTGACATTGTTTTGAGTGCGAATTACACGTATTTTTTTTGCATAAGACACCTCTAATATAAGAAACTGTAGGCTCAAATTTTTGAAACTTAAGAAACTACCCTACCTAAATTAAAAAATGCTATGAACGAGTTTCTTATATTCTGGGCTACTTGCATCAGATGTCCTCCATTATAAGAAACTCGTTCAAAGAAATTCTCAGATCACCAAAGCATTAAAATCATTTATACTGGAACAATATGTTTCTATTTTTCACCTGGTTCTTTTTACTCCAGATTATTTGCATTATCTAGACAGTGAAATGACTTCATGAAATTTGATGTATTATTGTTACGAAGGAGATCCAAGAGATCCCCCACCGATTGAGTTTGAGGGAACGTTTAAGAAACTTTTCGTTCTCAAATAATGAGAATTTTGAGAACTTTCGGTGCTGTGTCAAAGTTTTATTATCTTACAAAAATTACTTGCATGCTTCCATTGAGTTTACAAAGTTCCATACATGTATGTTTTGTAAGAGACCGCTTATAAGAAACTGTAGACTCGATTTTTTAAAACTTAAGGAACTACCCTACCTGAAATAAAAAACTTGTATTCTGTTGTTGTTGTTTTTTTAGTTTTAACAGTGATATAAAAAAACTCCACTTCCTGCTAATGGATCCATCAAAAGCCTTCGATACGATACGATTCACAGAAAAACATTCATTGAAGATCTAAAGTATATTATGAATAGAGATGAGCTTCATATAATGCAAATAATGCCTTTCACAACAAACACCGGATCACCGCAAAGAGACTGCCTTAGATTTTCATCGTATACCTTGCAAAAACACTTCTATCTAAGTGACCATATGGTTATGCACTACCACCCCATCTAGGAGAAAAGCCCCCTTAAGAATTAAATTGTCTTGAACACAGTCTCCCCCCCATGCAGAGCCATAAAATCATGCAAGGGGCGGTAAACATTGACACGCAATATGCAGAGGATTGCGGAAACGCTATGATAACAAAAGATCAAAGAGCATTTGAATACATAAAATCGACAATACCAGGAATATTGAGAAGCAGAAATATTCTATGCAATGAAGACAAAACTGAAAAGCACTTTGTAAATAGTGACAACCGATATGCCACATGGTCAAAGTTCAAATATTAAGGATCAAAGCTAGACATAAAGAAGACAGGAAACAGCGTACCACACTGGCTACTACTGCCATAAACAACCTAACAGAAGTATGGGCAAGTAAAGTAATGTAAATATAAATGAAAATATGGAAATTTTCAATGCCTTCACAAGAAGCGTCTACATGTATAGCAGCTGCCCATGGACGGTCACCAGCAAAACAAGAAACAAAATTGATGCAACCCAAAGAAAGCTACCGATGAAATCACTTAATATAAAATGGCCAACAAAACTATAAAAAAAAACTTAATGAACATGTCTAACAGAGTCCAGAATACGGTCAAAGCTTCCTCTGGATGCCAATTTCGTTAGTTAAATCTTCTTCACTTTATCAAGTTGAAAAACCAGATTATTTTAGCTTCTCGCGTTGTTTTTAACCCTAAAATTTACAAACCAGTTGTTGTTTTGCTGTTGCTAAAATAACCCAAAATTGTCCTAGGTTTCTCACAAAAATTACTAAACATTCCTCAAATATGACATTCACAAGCAAAACCGTCCTCCGGCTCGCCGTGGAGCCGTGACTTTTTCTGGACTCTGATTTACCAAACAAGAAGCATGGTAAAAATCATACAAAAATGGCACATTAGGTGGTTTGGACATGCACTAAGCCTCCCTGAAAATATACCATGTAGACAAGGAAGAAACGAATTCAAACGAGCAGTGTCAAGACCAAGAGGCCATCCCATGACAACATGGTACAACTAAGTTTTGAGCGTTAAAGATAAACTTTTAGACATAAACAAACCTTGAAGAAGTCGCAAGTGACAGAACTAGACGGAGAGAAATTGTAGCAAAATTTGATTAACTGACGTAACACAGGCGGACAAAATTAACACACATCCTGCAATATTTAATGCCATTAGACTTGTATCAATAGATATGTACCTAAACCTAGAGATATATGCAAAGAGATATTTGGAATGATATTATTTTTGCCATGGTATTCGTACGCGAGACGATGCTGTTGATGGTCTTACATATATTCATTTGCAAAGTCGGCGCCTCAGGGAATGCAAATGGAGGAAAAACTGGAAAAAGACAGCTCGATGTTATTATCTGAAAGATTTGATTATTCATCGAAAAATGCCAGTTTATAAAATCAAAACCAACTGAAATAGCTGTTCCTTATACCGGGTGTCCCAAAAAAGGTTCCGACGTTTGAGTAAACGCAGAGAAAAAAGTTCTGAATCTGGCAATTTCTATTGATTCTAGTTACATGCTAGGCATTTCAACTTACAGTTTGGCATATCGTGGGAAGAGTTATGAGCCAGAGGTATCTGAAAATAGAGTTATGAGCCATAACATTTCATGTTCACGTTATAGGGCCAAACCAGAGAGGTTTGTACTCCTTCCTGCATCATCGCTGTGAATGGGGACTCCCCGGATGAGCAGAAAATTCGGATGAGCAGAAAATTGGGTTGAAAATTCGTTTACCTTGACGATGAGTAAGAATTCTGCTCATTGAGCATATTCAAAATTCAAAGTAAGATCTGAATAATCGAATAAAATAGGTCTCAGGGGAACAAATACAATTTTTTTACTTTGCCAGCACCGCTTAAGGTTAATTTCTATTGTCATATTTCTGATGGTGAGTACACAATTTGCTTGACCACATGGAAACAAGGCTGAATGCGTTTCTAACGGAGAAACACGGAAAAGTGCACTATTGCGTAATATCACAGGTCTAACAAACAATTGAAAACTATTTTTTGCTTTAAGAATTGGCGGTTTGTTCTACTCCGTGAATCATTTCTGCGAATGAAATTCCCAGTTGGAAAAATATAATGATAACAGCAGCAAACACTTTGAATATGCTCAATTAGCAGAACTCTTGCTCATCATCAAAATAAATCAGTTTTCAACCCAATTTTAGTGCTGCTCATCAGAGAAGTCAACGTGAACATGACATGTTATGGCTCATAACTCCATTTTCAGATAACTATTTTCTCCCCACAATATGCCAAACTGTAAGTTGAAATACAAAGCATGTTTCTAGAATTAATAAAATCCAGTACTTTTTTCTCTGCGTTTAGTCAAACGTCGGAACTTTTTTTTTGGGACACCAGGTATGTAAAAGAAATTCACACAAACTACGTCAATATTCTTAGCCTTTTTGCTGGCAATATCCCCATTTGTTGTTCACATCAAAGTTGAAAGTAGTTGAACACCACAATGCTCCATTATCCTTGGTCGTGCAATCATTGTAAATTGTTCCATTGTGTTTAAACGGGAAATGACAACACATTCCGTAACCAGTTCCACCGTATGATCTCTTTGTGCATGGTTCTGAAATTACGAATGGGATGAAATGTCTCATGTGAAATGTCAATAGTATCTCATGTGAAATATGAAATATAAAAATATAAATATAAAATACATAAAACATAAAAATATATATAAATATATAAATATATAGATATATA
>REGM01000016.1:10430-45207 GCA_004194415.1 Aurelia aurita | reverse complement strand
TACAGAGTTTTCAGTTGGACGTATTTTCAAAAGGAGCTTTCGCTTAAATTCAGCAATAGACTTAGAACTCCTGATATCTCTATCAAGTAAATTCCATTCGTAAGGAGCATTACTGAAATATGTATTTGTAAATCGAACAGTCTTACTAATAGCCGGGGCATATATGCGCTGATTTCTAAGATCATAGTTCGTTTGCCTTTCAGCAGGGATTTCATTAAAGAGATATTCAGGGCATTGGTTATTTTTGAGGTTGAAGAAATGACACAATCGTCGGTACCATCTTCTACTGTACAGGGTTTCCCATCCTAATTCATTGTAAAGTCTTTGCCTATTCGTACCTCTCCATGCACCAGAGACGGCTAGTGCCGCAGAATTTGTTCAAGTTTTTGAGTAAAACCTAGTCTCATTTCAGGGTCATATCTATGGTACAACATGTCGCCATAGTCAAGATGAGGCCTGACATATAGTTTGTATGTTAGATTAAGGAAATTTCTAGAGACATACTTTGAGAGATATCGTATAAGCCCAATTCCTCGCCTTGCCTTTAGGATGGCTGCTCTGATGTGACTCTGAAAATTTAATTTTGAATCCAAAATCATTCCTAGATGCTTGTGTTCGTTTTCCCTCTTCACTTCATCGTTACCTAGCTGTAGAGGTGGGTGGACGATTCTAGCTATTTTGGTAGAAAAGATAACTTCTTCGGTTTTATCCGTATTAAACTAACAGTGGATTGCAACCTCTCTATGAACAATGCAAATTGCCTGCTATCCTGACTTGGACTGCGATAGACAGTAACAAAAAATATCTTTTTGCGAGAGATAGATACCTCCGTGACAATCATTTCTTGCAACAGTTCAAATTCTTTTCTGCGCTTAATTGGCAACCCTTCCCGATAATACAAACAGACCCCTCCAGTTTTAGTGTTGCTTGG
Source organism: Aurelia aurita (assembly GCA_004194415.1). NCBI lineage: Eukaryota > Metazoa > Cnidaria > Scyphozoa > Semaeostomeae > Ulmaridae > Aurelia > Aurelia aurita. Next base: position 44,276 of record REGM01000016.1, on the reverse strand, counting down.
ATGATCATTGCGGTAAATTTCATTACTAAATCCTTCAATAATAATTTGATCATTGCTTATCGTACTATCCAACATAGTCTCTGAGAGGGCAATGATATCAAGATGATGAACTGAATTGTAAGTTTCGAGCAAAGAAATTTTTATTTTATCCCTCGCACAAATACTGTTGAGTTTCCAGTGGCAAAAATTCAAAATCTTAGTTTGTTCGGGTCCTGGATTTGTTTCAATATCCCCAGCATAGGTTTCAAATCTTTAAAAAGGTCGGTGTAAAATTATGTGACCTATTTCTTTGAATGGAATAGCTTGAAAGAAACTTTAGCTACTTTGTAATAATTCTACCGTTGGACTTTTCAGAAATCTTCAATATTTCAGAATTAGAGTGCTTTTTTTCTTTTTTTAAGAATTCAAGAAAAATTTCGAAACAATCTTAAAACCATCGTAATTTCTAAACTTTTTGAGGAAACATAGAATAATTCTCCAGAAAATCATAGTTTATGAACGTCTACAATATGGTATCAAGCAAAAGTCTTTCACTCTTCTAGTTTGCGATTTAGAAATTTGATGACGTCACATCCTCGAATGAGTTGAAATATGAAATACGCTGTGATCTCGATAATATTCAAGATTTCTGAAAAGTCCAACGGCAGAGTTATAGCAAAGTATCTAAAGTTTCTTTCAAGCCATTCGCCTGAAAGAAATATGTCACTGAATTTTACACCGACCTTTTTACGCGAATTTAAAGATTTGGAACCTATGCTAATATCCCCACAAAGAAGCAATTCATTTTCACCGGATTGAAGGTAGGCAAGATACAGGCTAATTTGCATTGCAAACAGACAGAGCCTTATGAAATGTTTCCGATAAAAACAAATTTTTGTTGCAACCAAACTTTACAATTTAAAAACCTATTACAAATATCATACGCTAATTTAAATAAAGCAGTCTTTGAACCTTTATTTGAAACTTTCAATACTGTCAGTAGCACGGATTTCTACCGGAAGACTGTTCCAGAGACTAGCTGCGGCATAAGCAAAAGTTCGAGCACATAACGTTTTATTCTTGAAGTGAGGCACTTTTAAAGCAATGCATTACTCGATTTTAGACTCCTTTGAGGCTCATACCTGACCACCATGTCCCGTAAATACACAGGTGCCTTGCCTATCAAGCACTTGAAGGTGAGTATCATAATTTTAAACCAAATACGTTGCTGGACTGGTAGCCAGTGCGGATCAAACAAAGCTTTACGTATATGGTCAAATTAAGATATTAGCAACAAAACACAAACTTCTGAATTTTAGATGCGCTTTACTCTGTCAATGAGATGCTGTGGCATACCATACATCAGAGAGCTACAGTTGTTACAGTAATCCAAATTGCTAGTGATGAACGCATGAACAGCAGTTTGGATTGCCTCGTTGCTAAGAAACTTCCGTTTACGTTTCAGTTTATATAATTGGTAGAATGCTTTACTACATAATTGTGTAATGTGCTTGTCCATTTTCAAGTTTTGATCCAAATACATACCAAGGTTTTCTACTAAGCTGACAGGAGTAATCGTTTCATCTCCCACTCCTTCGACAGAAAACTAAGACTCCTTCAAAACCTTCAACAGAAACCTCAGACAGTTACTGTCTCGTTCCAATTAACATAACTTCCATCTTTGAGTCGTTGATCATGAGGCGGTTAACCAACATCCATTTCCTAACATCGGAAACACACATCTCCATGGCCATAATTGACTCTCTCACAAACTGGCTCTGGTTTGAACCATTTGTAGAGCTGATGATCATCTGCATATCCATGAACGTATGGGAGGTGTAGGTTAATGATATCATATAAAGAACTGATGTAAAGAATAAACAGTACTGGCCCTAAACAGCTTCCCTGAGGGACCCCACACCTCAAATTCATCGCGTCAGACACGGTATCATTAAAGATTTAAAGTAAATGAACGGAGATATAGCGATCTGGTCTAAACATAGCACAAAAGAACGACACGCGCCACTTATATTCCTATTGTTTTCATCGATCGAGAACATAAAATACAATAGGTTGTATTTAGATTGACCCAGTCAACCTAGCTAAGCTGCTTTTAACTCCGTTGACTTACTTTAACAATTACTGTTTGTTTCCTACTATCTAAATATGACTTAAACCAATCAAGGACTGTTCCATTTATACAGAAGCGAAAGCGAGTCCATTGTATTCAACAGCACCAGAACTAAAACACTCGGCACCAGAGCTTTTACATATGCTGCTCCTGCAGTATGGAACTCTTTACCGGAAAACATAAAGAACACAAATTGCATAAAAACCTTCAAGAGGCTCCTGAAAACACACTATTTTGAAATAGCTTATAATTAATGTACATCTGTTTCCAATACGTAATTGAATTGTAAATTGTAACATGCTTTTTATCTTTTCTTTTTTCATACATATTTTTAATTCAAATTGTAAGACTTAAGTTGTAAAGCGCAACCGAGTATCATTTAATATTGTGGCGCTATAGAAATTTTGNGGACCAGAACTAAAACACTCGGCACCAGAGCTTTTACATATGCTGCTCCTGCAGTATGGAACTCTTTACCGGAAAACATAAAGAACACAAATTGCATAAAAACCTTCAAGAGGCTCCTGAAAACACACTATTTTGAAATAGCTTATAATTAATGTACATCTGTTTCCAATACGTAATTGAATTGTAAATTGTAACATGCTTTTTATCTTTTCTTTTTTCATACATATTTTTAATTCAAATTGTAAGACTTAAGTTGTAAAGCGCAACCGAGTATCATTTAATATTGTGGCGCTATAGAAATTTTGCATTATTATTATTATTATTATTATTTCATGATTTACAGTATCAAATGCAGCACTAAGATGCTGTCATCATCTTATCATCTTATCATCTCATGCTCGCTTCACAAGTAATATCACATTTTGATTATCCATAGCTGCAAGCATATCCGACAGAACCTTTATCAAAGCTGATATGACATCACAATGAAGTGTATACGAATTCTTGGAAATTACAGTAGCCCTGCCAACCAAAAAAATGTTACCCTGCTAGAATTTACATCAGTGCATGCCAAATTCAGTTCTCTGATCTCTTTACAAAATATCCAAAATCTGCGAAAAACGCTTTGGGGAAAAAGGTAGGGAGGGCTTTCAGTTTCTAGTCCTGGCCATAAGTTTAAAGCCACCAATACTTTTGTTTCCTAAACGCAGTTATTGAATCAAAAAGTCGATGTAAAAGCCTTTGATGCTCGATAATTCGCAAAATAAAATCAGTTCTTGAAAATTAATCCTCAATAACTATGCGATTTGTTTCTTCAAACTGGTTGGTCACAAACTTATGGGCACAACTGTGGACTGAAAGCCCTCCTCTAGCTTTCCCCAAAGGCTTTTTTCGCGGCTTTCGGATATTGTACAAAGAAATCAGGGAAATGAATTCTGCATGGATTGATATAAATTCCAGTTGGGCAGCAATATGTTTTGGGTCATCCCTCTGGTCGGCAGAACCACTGTAATTTCCAAGAATTTCTGTGAAATTCATTTTCATGTCATGGAAAGACAGTGCAGAATTAAAAAAACAACGATGAAATTCGGAATCTGCAAGAAAATTTGGCCTGAAAAAACTCCAAGAGAATAAGATATGCAGAGCAGTAGCATTGGATCTCGTTGCGCCAAAAAATTTTACCTACTAAAAGGTGGTATTAAACTTTTGTTCACGACTGTATTAGCCAAAAATCACTTTCCTCGAATTTCTCAAAAAGTCAGAAACGTTCTGTTCAACCAGATGAAGATTTTGGCAAAAAAATTTCTTATTCGTACTAGACATGATGATACTAGATAAATTATAACTATTTTTCTAAATTTAAAATCTAAAATTCTAAATTCCAAAAAAACGTCCTAAATTTCAACTTTTCAGTTAGGCCATGGAGTTGAGATGATGTGAATCAATTTTTCGAGTTTTACAGTATAATTTTCCAACAAAAAGTCTCCAACAATTTTTGACTCATCCGGTAGTTACACCTGGAGCGTACACTTGGGGGTTTTCGCGAGTTCTCCTGCTTGGTTCTTTGTAAATGCAAAGGATGTCAAAGAAGACATTTTGATTTCGTATCAAAATTGATGAAAATTCATCTGATGTATTTGAGACGAGAATAAACTGAAAACAAGAACAAGTGGTGCTTTTTCAATTTTTACCTAGCATTCGAAGGTAGTTTTAGGACACCGAGAAGCTAAGATTATCGAAGCAGTGTCCTGGTTCTTCCTCTTGATGTGACGACACATCGTGATTCCTTTAGCCTAGAAATATAGAAAGTTGGCGAATCTCCTGACTCTGCGTAGCAGGTTTGACAGAGCGAGGACTCGAACCACAAACCTGCCAATTGGTAGTCTAGCGTGCCACCAGTGGACGATCCCCGCTGTACTCACGTCTTGACTTGAATTCAGCAGTCATTATAAAACATATTCTAGCAAATTCCCATTATAATACGAGAAAGGGTGAATAGTTGGCCAACTACATACAGGAGAAATCAATAGTTTTATATCCTGGTTAAGCCAATAAGTTTAGTGCCAATTGTCTAAATGTGGTACGAAATCGGTTTTTCGCTTCTCTGAAGCTACATACACGTTTTTGCCTAATAACGAAAAGGAAGTCCCTCGTTTGAACTACCCCCTAAATTGGATTTTTGGAAAAATTTATAACTCACTGCTTGGGGTTGTACAGCAGTTTAATTCAGGATCTGTGAAATGAAGCAAATAAGAGCATAGGAGTCTTCATCCGGCAATTTTCTCCCCTTATTTGCAGACAACTTGAAACCAAGATTTTTAGGACATCGGACAAAGTTTACAAAAGGTTTACCTGCAATGCAGAGTAGGGTCTAAAGCAAGGGTTTCCTGGGGTTAAAACGGGTTGCAAGATGTGTTACCTCAGCATAGCAAAAGGTTTACAAAAAGCAATTTCCAACGAAAGGGTCCGCAGAGCAATGTCCAACAATTGCAAGGTCTACAGAGCAATGTCCAACAAAAATGGAATCAAACATAGTCATAAAATTTTTACCAATAGAGCAATGTCAAACAGTAGGATTAGTTGGGCTTAAAAAGGGTTACAAAAGTTTTAACCATAGGGCAATTTTAAACAAAAGGCATAGGAAAGGGTTACCTTAAGGTAAATGCCAAACAAAATGGGTTACCTCGGAGATAAAAGGATAAAAAAAAGGTTGACTGCAGAGCAATGTCAATCAAAACGTGTTACTTAGGGTTAAAAAGGTTACAAAAAGTTACCTGCAGAGCATCGTCCAACATCAACAGTTCCATGATGATAGTGTATCTCACATGAAGCAACATTATTGTCATAATCACTCTCAACAATGATTTTTGTTGGATTCAAATGAACCATCAATGAATAATTTCCATCTGGTACATCTGTCACATCAACCCATTGGCAATCAATTGCATTAGCATAATTATCTGCACAGCCAACTGAAATTCCCTGGTCTCCTTTGTTTGTGCAGTTATACATTTTGCCAACACCACGGTCACATTTTGAATCTTCTAAACAGAAACTAGCTTTATGTCCCTCGGCTATTCGCTGACCATGTTCATCTACAAATCGATGACGATTGTGAAATTTGATTCAAATAATCTTGAATAAATGTTTTGAAACATATGGTCCCAAGTAGCTGGGGATTTTTATGGAAGCTCAAATATTGAAATTCCAACATTGAGCATTCTTAACATTCTTATGCAACGAACCCTTTGGTAAAAATTGCCATGCAACGACAATAGGCTATGACACCTGCCGAACAATATTTGGGTAATTGATTTACGTCAACAGAAAATACTGATATCTAATAGGCTAGAATTTGACCTCAAGTGGTCTGGGTCACTTTTATATGCTTAGATTTCCTTTAAAGACAGTCGACCACCATATCTGTGTTTTAACCCTATTTCTCATGAGGTATTTGTTTGATGTTTTGGTATTAAGGCGTTTTTCACCCCCCCCCTCCCCTCTTTTTCTCTGCAACTGCAAAAGATATTGCAGTGAAACTTACCTCAATCGTTCTTTGGACAATTAGCTTTGAACTATAACAATAGCAATTAATTGTTCGTATGATTCGTTGCTAGGCGAGCAAAAACAAAGAAAAATTGCCAAATTTATAGCTTCTAACAAGAAAATTTTATTCAATTAATTATACAACCACTTTTAATGAAAATGGTATTAAATCATAGAAAACACAATGCAGAATTAAAATATATTCTTTGAAGCAATTTTGAGTATCTAGTTTTAGAACAATTAGCATTTAATCATCTTTTTGTTCTCCAGGCGGATCGTCACTGCAGTTTTTTCATAGTTGTCTTCCTTTTTCCAATCCATATCGACTCAAAATGCATGAAAAATACAAGATAAAGCTAATTTGCCACAAAATGCTCAATTCATACACTTCTTTATTCAAAAAATGACATCATAAATGTAATTGAAGTCATAGATATTAAATTTTGTTGCTGTCAGCAAATATGAAAAATTTATTCATCAAATGAAAGCTCGAATGATACATGTTTCAAGAAATTCAGAAAAGAAACTAAAATGCTGTGGACGTTTTAAGCTTATTTTAGTTGACCACACTCTATTTATTGCGCTGTTGTAATCACGTGATCAAATCTAGAACAATGAAGTATTTGAATTTTAATTGGCAAATAACTTTGATAATAACTTACTAAGGTATGGTTGTCATATCTTGTGTCGTTTAGGCGCGATATAGCAAATTTTGGTTGGGGTGGCCAAAAATGTCCCCCATGACAAATAAGGATAAAAATAGAATACAGATTATAAAAGCCAAACAAGTGCCGTTAAATGAACGACAGTCCTCGCTTGATTTGATTCGTTAACCTGTGACAGCATCAAACGAAAGTAGCTTCGAGCTCACTTTGATGGTGGTCGACTCTTTTTTAGTGTGATATCAATACGGGGTCTTAACAAAGTCGTAACAGGCATGTGATTTAACTAAAGCAGCATGACACGAAGAGAAGCCACAGTAGTTGGTTTGATATACAAAGGGTGCTTAAAATGTATTCTTGTTGTCATACTTTTGGATAAGAGATGCCGTGATCATCGCGACAATAAGGACACCAGGCCACAGTGATCCAGAGCATGGAATAAATTGAAAACCATTAATTTTTGAAAATCCAAAAATGACCTGATGTTTGTTATAGAGACATCCTGAGGGTTAACATGAAACAAAAATTTTGAAATCGGACCACTGAGTATGAAGAAATGTATATTTTAAGTTGGCCTAAGTTTCACTTGTTTATTGCAGTGAGATTTCCGGTACTACTGCCAAGACAACGTCAATATCAAAATGTCAAAAGGTCATCTTGCCTTTTCCCGATTTCAGATGTTTTTCTCTTAAATGAAAGGCCATGAGCCATGAGGTCTTTCGGGAGGGATTGCGCGGTGGTTGGAGCGTCTTTCGTTTGGTTTGGTGGCTTGGGGGGTTTTCCTTCGTGTCGTTTGATCGGGTGGGGGATGCGTTGGCCATTCGCGCGGTCTTTTTTTGGGGATTTGGCGACTATGCTGTAAAAACCTCCTCTCTCGTGTAAAATTTTCCTCCTTTATATTTAGTTATTTTTGTAATATTTGTGTCTCTATGTTAAGTGTGATGGCCGCAGAGTTGTTATGTATTTCCATGCTCCCTGTTGGTATCGCTTTGTAATTAATTGTTTGCTATTGAAAATCTTATGAGAATATAAAAAAAGGCCATTCTCTCTTCTTTAAGGCAATTTAGTTCCCGGATTCACATGATAAATAATTACTCAAGATTTATGCAAAGTTATGTGCTTTATATTTTTCCCAAGATTCCTTTGTTATCATTGGAAATCTAGACTTACAAGTTAAAAACAAAAAATGCAAGCGATTGCAAGCCTTAGCCACTAATTTTCCATTAAACTCCAACATCTTCTGAATGTTTTCCTCAAATCTTTCGTTTTGATTTGTTCAAATAAATTGGCAACAATTCTTCCAAAATCTTCAGTAACAGACATGATCGTTATGATGAATACTTTAGTTCAGCATCTTATCAATTCCTATGTGCCGAAAGCAAAGAGGAAAGTGGTTATAATTATCGTTAGGGTTTTCTCAAAGTATAAGTCATTTTTTCATTTTTTCATGTTTTCACTTTTTCATTTTTTCATTTTAATTTATTTATACACAATATCCCTTCAGCTACTAAGTGAAGTTCACAGACTTCATGGGAAAAATCATTGATGGGATTTGATGGGAAATAATATCTTTTGTCACTACAGGACCAGGAGCATTTCTTTTTCGCGAGTATCAAGAAACAAATGAATATTTGCTAAACAAAAATGTAAAATTTTTTTTGCATAATTTTCAATTATTCAGTTGAAAATAAATCATAAATGATAATACCACCCTGTAGAGAACCTATACTTTTAATAGTTCTCTTGAAAGAAGCTTTATAGTTAAAACCTTTTGGATGTTTATGACAATAGTATGATATCACAGTTGTTCAGTGCTAATTTATTAATTTTCATCAAATCCAATCAATATACCGGGTGTCTCAAAAAAAGTATACAGATTTGGTCAACCCTAACGATCAGAATTTAACATGAATCAATCCGAAATCATTTTGAAAACATTAGTCGGTAGTTAACTTGAACATAGATACCTTGTTTGTTGACATTGGTGCTTTGAGAGTAGAGATATAAATCTTCAAAGGACAAATTTGCCTCCACCTCCCAACCAGAGCTTTGACGTTTTGGCCTAAGCAAATTCTTAAAGCACAGCGAATAAGTCAACAATAGACTTGGAAAAATTGAACCAGGAGGAGAAAAATTAAAAACTGCACAACAAATGCGTTTCACAAAATATAATTTACGTGACACTTATCATCAAGGGAGCTCCGAAGTAAACTTTATTCATTTTAAGTGAAACAAATTGTGGATATTGCTTAGGCCAAAACGCCAAAGCTCTGGTTTGGAGGTGGTGGCAAATTTTTCCTTTGAAGATTTATATCTCTACTCTCAAAGCACCAATGTCAACAAACAAGGTATCTATGTTCAAGTTAACTACCTAGTAATGTTTTAAAAATGATTTCGGATTGGTTCGTGCTAAATTCTGATCGTTAGGGTTGACCAAATCTGTATACATTTTTTTGGGACACCCGGTATAATTGTTCCTATTAAGTCTATGAACTTCACTTATACTTTGAGAAAACCCTAAGGAAAAATATAAGCACTTTGCTATATAATATATTTGCAACATCTGTAGATGATGTGTATATAGATTCATGTATATATTTATGTTAATGCTATAGATTTTCACTTTGTATTGTAAATAGTTGGTATTTATTAGTTTTTCTTAAAACTATTCCTTTTGTACCAACTGTAAAGAAATTTATTATTATTATTACTGGCTTTTTTTACAGTGTAACTAAAAAATCGCTAAAATGCGACTATTTGATATATCTTGAAATTTTCTATCTGCCTTCGAGATCTAATAAGGTCTTCCTCCTCGTCCCTTTTCACTCTTTCTTTTTGCCAAGTACAACATCGATTTTAAAGGTGTTATGGTAAGGTGGGGCAAAAGTGGTCATTACAAATTCATGGATTTCACTGTTTGTGTGCGTCAGTTGCAAGACAGCTGTTATTTGATCAAACATTTTTCGGCAATTATGCGTTTCTTTGAGACAGAGATCTTACTGAAAATCTTTTAATGGGAACACAGGACCAAAAGTATCGAGAGGGTATGTATGTTTAATCAATTCTTTTAGCAATTCATAAATATTTTAATCAACACAATCAAATCGAATGTGTTGATTTATCGCTGATCGAACACACGGAGCACTTTTGTGACTCACAAGGTATTATTTTCGCCTCTATAATTACGTTTCCCCTCAATCGAATAATCTATTAATAAACCATGAACCATGGCAGATAAAATATTGATAAATCTGTACCAGATGGTTTCAAAAATGAAAAAAGTTCATGCGTTTGAAGAATCGTAGTAGCCAGGGTACTAGATGGATTTGAATTAATCAAATTCAATTTGATAGCAGAAAGACTGAACTATGTTTGTGATTTTTCTAGCATTTTTATGAGCAAGGAAAACTTTGGCACATTCAAACTCACGAAAATTCATTGATTGCCAAATGGCTGAAAAGGGCCTAAAATACTCGATCAAATCGTAAGGAGCCTCTCACACAGAAAAATACCCAAGGGCATTTAATCTCTCTCAAGAGTTATAAGAAATTGATTTCTTTTAATTTACCAATTGTGGCAATCCCATGGCAATCTAAACTTTATTGTTTAATGGTCGGGGGAGATAAAATGTACTCTCGTATTGTTCTGTGTGAGGAGATTCTTTACGATTTGATCGAGTGAGAGGCCCTTTTCAGGCATTTCGTAACCAAAGATTTTTCGATTTTTCGTTAATTCAATTTACCTATATGTTCAATGCTCATACAAATGCGAGACAAATCACAATAATACTTCAGTTTTTTTGGCTATCAAGCGGAAGTCGAGTCATTCAAATCTATCCAATGCTCTAAGAGCTATGATTCTTTGCTTGGCATGAAATTGTTTGGCGCACCCTGTATGTATCAACTTACTTATTAGATCATAGCGTGCAAAGTATTCCATTGAATGAAAGTGTTTGTGACACTGATGCCATTCCCATTCATTTTTGTGTCGGTTAGGTCTAAAAGCAGCAGTGCCTCTATTTTCAATAAGTGATGTGAATACCATTAGCCTTCGGGTGTTTGCTTTGGGATTAATGAATGCATCTCTAGCATATGCAGTTCTTGAAAGACAGTTTTCTGATTTGGAGCAAGTCAGATCTCTTAAGTGCCAAGTGTTTATCTTGATGCTAGACTTCATCGCAGGCACGTTGATTAAGATGTCTGGGGCAACTGAAAGAGACAGATAATGCCATCGAAATAAGGTACTTAAATCAATCTAGCAAAATATTCGTGTTGTGCATTACAGAAAACATACTGCAGGCTACAGCTGAAAAGAAGAATACAAATGCATCTATATTTCTCTTGCTCGTTGCTACACCAGCACACCAACGCTAGATAGTAACAAGATCAGCTAAAGTATGGTTGCCTTGGAGGTAGAGCTGTATCGAAAATCGGTCATGTAGACATTTTGGTTGACGAAACATTAAGACATTGATCAATAAATTGGAATATGGAATCCCCTGATTTTAAACTTGACCTAACAAACGAAAATCAGCTGTTGCCAGGTAGTCATTTTGCCAAGCTAAAATCGAAATCTATCAACATGATTTAAGAACGCATGATATAATACCATATCAGCAGAAACAAAGTATATTATAAGGATGTTTTGATAGATCATTACATAAATACATAAATACATAAATACATAAATACATAAATACATAACTACATACATACATACATACATACATACATACATACATACATACATACATACATACATACATACATACATACATACATACATACATACATACATACATACATACATACATACATACATACACACATACATACATACATAGGGTTATACTTATTAAACTTTTAGAGCTCTAAAATGTGCTGTTCGTTTAATGTGTCCAAATAGAACAAAGGCTTTCGAAAACTAACCAATTCTTCTTTCTAATCCACTGAACTATTTGGACTGCATTAACGAGGGCAGTTACCACGGATATACTGACTTTAGTAAACTAGGCGGAGCAGTCAAAAACGTGACCGCTCGCCAGGAAAACTAGGCCTATACATACATACAGAAAATTCGTTGTACTGAGAATACTTGATAAATTGGAATGAATCAAAGTTTGATTGATAGCCGAAAGGCAAAGTATTTTTCCACATTTAATCTCCCTCATGAGTTCACTTAATCAACTCTTTAAGGTTACTGCCCACCCTCACGGCAGTAATTTTAGTGTTTTCCTCTGAGGGACCGTATTGTGCGTGGAATATAGCGAACCCATACATCATTCGATGTGTAATTTAATTAGGAATACCCTTATGTGGAAATCCAGTTGAAAAAAGCGTCAGTAAATCATTTATCAAAGTTATCACCGTAGAATCACGAAAATAACTTAAGCCGATAGATCGTTTCCTTGTTTACCAAAGTATGTCTGAGAATTTTGATATGGTATCTAATTTGCAGGCTATAGCTTCCGCAATAATTGCATTAAGTTTCTTAGCACTCACGGCAGTTTGGTTCGGTCTAAAATCCAGACCAGTGGATTGTAAAAAAAACGCAGACACTGTTTGGTAGCTACATGCATCATCTCCCACTGTGCCAAATTTCTCATCATTTGATTGGTTCTGCGGGTCCTAAATAGAAACTTAGTACCTACTACAAGAGGATTTTTCAGTTCCAAGAAAGCTGGCTTTTAGTAAAGGCTACTTGCAATGCTGATCAGACCACAAAATAAACCGGGTCAAGGCCATTAGCAACATGAAGGGTGTGACTAAGTACTAATGTCAATAAATCGAAATAAGGCGGCAAAGTTGTGAGAAAGTTGACATCCATTAACACACGATCATTTCATCTTGAAGGTCAAATGATTATCGTTAATCCCTTCCTACTCTACTAACTTTTAGTTTCTTATCTTTAACTAAGAATTATCATTACTTCCAGTGCTTAGATATTGACTGGGAGGGTTTCAAATTGTAGCTTCGACCCTGAATTATTGATAAAAGGAAACAATTGAAAATGATACTTTTGGTCATATTAACCATGGCAGCAACCTTAAAGTAGTAAAGTTCCACACTTTTTATAAAGATAACTTTCAACTCTTTGGAAGACAAACAGTATTTGCACATTGCTCTAAGTAAGGAGAATCTTTATGATTTGATCAAAGCTTTTAGGCTCTTCTTCGCACATTTCGAATTAAAGCGATTTTCGTAAATTCAATTTTATCTATATTTCCAATGCCCAAAAAATAGATAAAAATCACCATGATATTTCACCTTTCGGCTATGGATCAATGTTTGATTCTTTTCAATTTTTCAATTATTATTCTCCATATAACGAATTTTCAAACAGGTGGAGTTATTTTTGGTTCACTCGGTACATTCATTAATTATTTGGTTTGGTAATTGCCGGTTTACCTAATGGCAGCTAACGCTGATGTGGACCTGCTACTGCAAAAAATATATAAACTTAATTGCTTCTATTTTCAAAATGAAAAGCAAACAAGAGATTAAGATCATTAAAAATATTTGAAAATGCTAAAAGTTTTCAAAGTCGATGTTCTTATTATTAATAACCCAAGCCTTTTTTTCCGAATGAATGCTGGTTTTTATTCTTTCAATATTCTTTGATCTTGTTTTTGAAAGTTTTATGTTTTCTTGGCTGTTCAATTTAATGTCAATTGAGTTTCAAAGGACCACACCTCTTTACATGAATGAATTCCGTCTAGTTTCTTTCTTATAACTCTTGATTTTAACTGGAAGAGGATTTTCGTACATTTCTTTTGCATTTTATAAACTGTTCATAGATTTCTTTGGGACATTCTCTGTGATAAGTTTTGTGCATCCACGTCAGTGCGCCATTTCTGTAGATGTAGCTAATTGGTTCCCATCCAGCTATATTCAAGATTTATTCAGTAGATTTTGGTTGACGAACGTGTTGTGGCGCCGTGTTGTAATCCACTGACCTTGCAGCCAGAATGTCAGGCATACAGGGATCAAACCCCACCAGCACCTCTTGAGCGTCATGACAAGGATTTGCAGACTCGATTAGCGCTTAGCTACTTTTGCGATTCCAGCACTATGATCCAGAGGCGGAATTAATACCAAAATATGAAAATGGAGGAATAAGAAATCTGATGGCTTCATCATGAAGAAGAAATGTGGAGCTATCCAACAAATCAAACAATTTTTAAATCAGGGTTTTGAATCCAGAGATATGATCTTTGAAGTTTTACTAAATTGCCAACTGTTGTTTACAACTGTTTCCGGCATTTTGTTTATGGTATCGATGGAAATGCAGAAATTAAAGTTCTTATATTTCCTCGAAAAATCTATCGATTTTCTCAAACTTTGTTTTCCTTCAAAGGTACCTGTCTAAGCTATCTAAGAATATAAATTTTTTTTCGCAAGACCCTAGAGAAATGTGTTTATTTATTCAAAATGACGCATGATGTTTTTGAGAACGGAAACAAGGAAAATCATATAATTTCTAATTTCTTATAGTGGACATGAAAAATCTTACTAAATCTAGCTCTTAGCCAAATTTATNAGGAATACCCTTATGTGGAAATCCAGTTGAAAAAAGCGTCAGTAAATCATTTATCAAAGTTATCATGATTTTAAAATACCATTCCTTCAAAGAGGGCCTTTACATGAGGAAGCTATCTAAGCTATCTAAGAATATAAATTTTTTTTCGCAAGACCCTTGAGAAATGTGTTTATTTATTCAAAATGACGCATGATGTTTTTGAGAACGGAAACAAGGAAAATCATATAATTTTTAATTTCTTATAGTGGACATGAAAAATCTTACTAAATCTAGCTCTTAGCCAAATTTACTAGAATTGAATTTGATGCCTTGGGAACATCTTTGCCAACTGAATCGTGCAGATCCGTACAGAAAAATGTTTATGATACTTTGAAGATTCTAGGCCCTTTACAGTTTCAACGTCGATTCAGCTATGAAAATTTTTGCATGGTAACGTTGCATATTGTTTTCATTTCACAGAGAATCTTTTTTGTTTTAAGTGTTTAGAACCACTCTTGGAATTACATAAAACTACAAAATATCTATCATTTTCTATCAATGGTCTCTCGTTTTGGTTTGGCTTAAGATCGTGTAATATTTTTTGAACCGTATTCCAACTCCAACTCTGCTATATAACAGTTTGAAATAGAAATAATTCTGTTTTTCTGGCTGTGATCTGTTGATCAAAATAATAGTCTGCGGATTATCTAGCCTCTTCTGCTACAGTTTGCAGACAGGCTTCATGACGTTGTTGCTCTTCTTTTTTCTCTCTTTATATTCCAATAAACAGTTACAATACGGATTACAAGCTACACTACTTACAAATTAACTATACTATACTACTAGGACGATACCCCAGGGAGAAAAGGGCTGTGTCTACCCCGAGACCATTACACGGAGATAAAAACTACCAAAGTCTGACTCAAATTAGACTCCACGCAAAGATATCTGCGAGTAAAACAATTTTATTGTTTTGGATGAGTAATTGTCTTTATCGCCAATCTCACGTGACATCTAATTCGAGAAAGACTTTGAAATACACGACTAGAACAGAACAAATGACAACTATGAACAACATTTACTAAAAGGGGACATTGTGGTTGTGTGGCATATAATGGAGTTTGAGATATTCTAATCAAAGCGACCAGATTTATGGATGAATTGTAGAGTTAACAGAAGTATGTTTTTATTGAGTTCATTGGGAAGATTTTTATCACCATCAAGTAAATCTGCATCAAAACGTTGTTTGGGAGATTAGTATATCCAAATGGTCGGTAATAAAGCAAAAACTCCAGCGAGAAGATCCCTAAGTGGTATTTCAAGGGAAAGGCAGAGCAACAAAAAATGTTCTGTATCCTCGATACCTGCGTTCGTAGGGCACATTGGGCTTATGGTATCCCTAAAATTGTGCTTGAATTTGTGAACTTTAATTTGCTGAGACCAACCCTAATTTGAGTAAGATACCTATTGGGTCATGGATGCCAAATATAGGTCTTACAGGGGGTCTGATTATTGATAGGAGCTTTGTTTTAAAACCAGCAACAGACGGTGCAGGTCTAATCTCAAGATCAAGTTCATCCCATTCTGATAAGCAATGAGGATAGAAGCTAGATTTGAATTTTTCTGTTCGGGCCTTTATTCGCCCAATGACATCCTGGTTGCGAAGAGAGTATTGCGAAAGTTGTAGGGGTGGGATTGGATCCTTAGTATAAACAGGAATTCGATTATTCGTGATCTTGTAGAACAGAGTAAGACGTCTACTCCATCTTCGGCAACTTCCCAGCCAAGTTCTGAGTATAACTTTTCACGCGATGTTCCTCTCCATGTTCCCGTTATAGCTCGAGCAGCAGAATACTGAACAGACTCTAGCTTCTCCATCCTTCTTCTTCATGTTCCGTTCTCTGTTTCCCGAGGGGTGGATGATATGATTCTCCATAGTTGTCTATTTTGAGCCATCGCTCCGGCCTCACAATAGCTCAATCCAGTCCAGTTCTTGATGTTATCTGTCCAAGATGTTTTGGATCGTCCTCTTCCTCTTTTGCCTGTTACGTTTGCTTCAAAAACTTTTCGTTGAAGGTCTCCTCGTCTAAGTGACAAAAGTACTACAGTTTCCGTTCCTTGATGGTTTTGGTTAACACTCTTTGACTTTGTATTCCACTCAACTCTATTTCTTTTGATATTTTATCCACGATATTCTCAGAATTCTCTTATATGCCCATAATTCAAAAGCAACAAGTTTCTATTAAGCTTTTCCATTAAATTTGGTAAAATGACATTTTGACTGAATTCACATACTTTAGCAGGAATATGGTAAATAACATCCCCGTAGTCCAGATGGGGTCGCACCTTATATAATTCGTTTAGGGTATGCCTTGGCAGATATTTGGAGAGATATCTCAACAAGCCAATACCCTTTCTTATTTTAGAGATAGCTGACTTGATGTGATCAGCAAAGGACAATTTTGAATCCAGAATCATTCCTAGATGTTTATGTTCATCTACTTTCATCACTGGTGTGTCATTAAAGCGAATTTCTGGATGATCAGCTTCAATATTTTTCCTTGAAAATATTAGTTCCATAGCCTGTTTCTGCGGATCAGGATTAAAGAACATCCTTCAGTCATGAGCCCACTGTCTTATCAACTCCAAGTCGTGGTTCTTTTCATGGGCAGCTGTATTAGAATCTTGGACGACCGTAAATAACGACGTATCATCAGCGAAAAGCTTAACATGGCACTTCAAATCATCAGTTAGATCATTTATGTACACTAGAAAAAACAATGGTCATAGAATAGAACCCTGTGGTACGCCGGCTGAGATATCTCCCCAAGAAGAACACTGCCCGCTAAGAACAGTTAGCTGTTTACGACCCGTGAGAAAACTTTGGATAAGAGAAAGAAGTTTTCCAGAGACACCGCATCGTTTTAGTTTATAAATAAGACCATCGTGCCATACCCTGTCAAATGTTTTGGAAATATCAAGATACACAGAACGAGCATCAAGAGAAGGATTACAATCAAATGCTTCAAAGATTGTGTGCGTTATGGAGATTAATTGATTGACTGTTGAGTCCCCGGGGCGAAAACCTGATTGTTTTGGGTTGAGTAGGTGACGTGGCACAAGATGTGAGTATAAAGAATCATAAATGACTTTTTCAAGTATTTTCCCAAAGATTGGTAGCAGAGAAATTGGACGGTAGTTCCCTTTCACATATTTTCATTCTTTTTATGAACAGGCACAACATTAGCATACTTTCATATCTGGGGAAACAGACCACGCCTCAAACAGTTTGTGAATATTACCTTCAATGGAACAACTAATGCAGCATCACTTAATTTTATCACGCTCACAGATATTTCATCCCAGCCATGTGCTTTATTAGAGTATAGTGATCTTATGATTTTCAGTATCTTTTCCTCAGAGATAGCTAAGTCTTTTATCAGAGTGGTGATTAATAGGGTGTTTTGTGGAATGTCACTGCCTGTGTCAATCGTCGTACACTGAAATAAGAAGTAGTCATTGAATAATTGCGCCTTTTCAGTGAAATCAGTTACAAATAATCCGTTCTCTAGAAGATGTGGTATTAATGGAATCTTAGCTTTGTTTAAAACGGTGTTGATCAAGGACCAACATGTGTTGCTCTTCTAAAAAATAATCCAACTGTTTTGGTTCAACAGTACGTGCAAGCAGTGTGTAAAAGTTTACGATATCTTGAGTGTTCGTTGAATGAAGGTGTTCTGATTGCAGGAGAAAGGAACTGTGAATTATCTGAGCCGGAAGAAACGAAAAAACATTATTTCTAACTCTGATTTAAAGACTTCTATCGAAAGTCGAAAATTGTTATCATTGATTCCCATGAAGCATGATTCAAACCTCGCAGAAAGTTGCCTGGAAATATAAAAGACGCAGATTTGCAACTACTTGAGCAGTTGTAGCTGTAGAGCTCGACAAACATTACCTAGTCGAAACATTGAAGATGTATTTGGTCGCACGCCTGTTTCATCGACGCTAGTTTTGAACAAGCTCGACAAAACCGTTGAATCTAAAAGCCAAGTGGTATATCACTCCCTCAAGAAGGCTGCGAAATTACTACCAAAACAAACAGATTCTACAGGATTTTAAGGATTTCTCTGGTGAAAGAAGGATTTCAATCGAAAGTGTGCGAGATTTTTAGGGAGTTTTAGGGATTTTTAGGGATTTCATTTGTAATTCGCTAAAAGTTGAGAGAAGGGAGATGCTCTTTTCACTAAATCAAGAGGGAGCTCTAATCAAGGGCAATATTCATCTAAGTTAGTTGACCAGCAATTAACTAGCAGAAAGAGCAGGCTTTATTAATAGAAGGCTATGATACTTTTAGAAAAAAGATCCAAGCAGATTAGATAAAAAAGTGTCATAGTTGCAACCATTTAGTCACAGGCAAAAAAAAGATGTTGCGAAAACCAACGTCAATACTCTCTCTTCAAAGCTTCGGGCCTGTACGACTCTGCACGATTTCTTGTGCAAAAATTCTCCCAAGACATCAAAGAATTTTAACATTTTTTGCTAAGGGTTAGATTTAGTAAGATTTTTGTTTCCACTACATATAAAGGAAAAAAATCGATGATTTCGGTTGTTTTCGTTGTCAAAAACGTCATACGTAATTTTGAATACATCAACACATTTCTCTGGAGTCTTCGAAAAACATTTGTATAGCTAGAAAGCTTAGACATTAGCAAGAAAAAGAAAATTGGAAAATCGGTGGATTTATCGAGGAATGTAAGAAGTTGAATTTTTGCATTTTCATCGATACCACAAACAAAATGCCTGAAACAGTAATGTAAACAGCAGTCGGCAGTTTAGTCAAACTTAAAAAAATCATATCTCTGGCTTCAAAACTTTGATTTAAGAAATGTTTGTAATTTTGAATAGTTCCACATCTCTTCCTTATGATGAGTCCATCAGATATCTTATTCTTCCATTTTCATACATTGGTATTAATTCCACGATTTCTATAGGGCTGGATAACAGTGCCCAGCGCTTGGCACTAGCTTGGCGCTAAAAACCGCAACTTCACCTAAACCTTCACCTTCACCTTCACCTTCACCTTCACCTTCACCTTCACCATCACCATCACCATCACCATCACCATCACCATCACCATCACCATCACCATCACCATCACCATCACCATCACCATCACCATCACCATCACCATATTTATTTTATTTCATGTTTTCATGTTTGATGTAATTTTTGACCGAACAGGGCACTTTGATGATGCTAAATCCTTCACAACTACCAGGTGACCCAAAAGTGTGCACATTTTCGAAAAAATCACAAAAATTTGACTTTGTGACAGATCTTAAAATTTTCATTTTTTGCATTTGTGTCAAGGACCAAACTATTTTTAGAGATGATGATTGTTATTTCATTTCTTAGGGAAAGAGATGATTAAATAAAGGCTTNACCTTCACCTTCACCTTCACCTTCACCTTCACCTTCACCATCACCATCACCATCACCATCACCATCACCATCACCATATTTATTTTATTTCATGTTTTCATGTTTGATGTAATTTTTGACCGAACAGGGCACTTTGATGATGCTAAATCCTTCACAACTACCAGGTGACCCAAAAGTGTGCACATTTTCGAAAAAATCACAAAAATTTGACTTTGTGACAGATCTTAAAATTTTCATTTTTTGCATTTGTGTCAAGGACCAAACTATTTTTAGAGATGATGATTGTTATTTCATTTCTTAGGGAAAGAGATGATTAAATAAAGGCTTGAAAAACTAAAGTTTGAGCACTAGTGGTTTACGAAATATCTTCTTTTCGCCAAAAAGCTATAATATGTAATTTCATAAGAAATTTCGAGCTTTAAGTGATCAACCAGCTTTATCACGGTTGTAAGCAATCGAAGTGAAAGGTTAAATGGGATAAAAACTCACTTGATAATCAGTTCTCTTCGATTGCTGAGTATGCTTCAAAACCAGGTGGCTCGTAAGAGCACAATTTCCCTCGAATTATAAACAATTTCTAGATTGTGCCATATCAGTTTGATACTTGACATAAATGTATGAGAAGAAATTTTTGTTATTGGAAATTTTTGTGACTTTTGAAAAATTTTCACTTTTCTTGATCAACGGGTTGCATTGAAGAACTGAAATGAATTGAATCAATTGAAAAATAAACTTACAGTTAGCACATTCCACGCTGGCCATGTCATAATAGCGACAAGATCCTTGAAACCATGGCCTATGATCACATTCTAAGATTGATTTCTCATTTCCTGAACACCTTGGCTCGTAAATACCAATTCTTCTTATTCCTAAAAGGAATGGGATATAAAATTCAGAGAAGAGTAAAATAAACGTTTTTACAGTCTTTCAGACATCCCAAGGCCCTCCCAAGGGTCAAACAAAGACTATAGCTGACGACAAAGAGAATTTTAGTTCACAAAATGACAACCAAATTTCACAATGCTGCTTATTTTAGAATTTTTTCTTGTGAAAATTTGTTAGAAACCAAATCAAAATTGGAGATAATAATTGTTTTAGGTGTTTTTTACTCGTTTTTAATCATCTAGTTCTTTGAAGGCCAATTATTTAAGAAGCTCTAGCAATGCATTGTAGAAGAAAAGAGTCGATTAAGGTTACGAATCACTTTTTTGGTCCTAAAAAGTAGATTCTCGTGTTTTGAATGATTGCATTCTACAATTTTTTACGCGCAATTTGATGCCTTTGTTAGATATTTCTGATCTACTTTTCATTTTAAATTCAAAAACTTTTATTTTATTTAAAACATATCAAATGAAATTGTGGTTAGTGAATTTGGTTTGACCTTTCCAACTAGTAACATTGTAACTAACAGGTGGGCAAAAAAGTAGCCCCCAGCATAAAACAATTTCTAAAAAACTCTCTGAATGGAATACCTTAATAAAATTTATTTGGCACGAAGTGCAACATAACATACACCTATTGAGTGAAAATCAGTTTATTATAAGCTGCAGATAAATGAGGTTTTTAAATCAGTTGGTCGCGAAAACCACTGTAACAAAACCACTAATCAAAACATTCTGTGATTGTTGAATGATTTCTGTGTAAGTAACGTTTTTCCTAATTTCTCTTGGCAATGAGAGGCATTTTAGAATTGACCATTGTAATGTTGAAGGAACTGAATGCATCTTTTTAATATGATACCACAACTTGATCCGTAAGTGACACAATATAATGGTAAAAATGGAACTTTTCCCAAGCTCGACATATTCTATCTTTATTCCTCAATGCCTCTCATTCTGTAGAAGTATCTTGTAATGTAGTGAATATTTTTTACAAAAAATATGCGAATAGAGGTAGAAACAATACATGGCAGGAAAAAATGTCTTGTATTGGGCACTTTGTTTGGTCCAGTTGTACTTTAAAGATTAGTGATTTTGTTACAGTAGTTTTCGCGACCATATTGTTTCAAAACTTCATTTCTTTGTAAATACAGCGGATAATGAACTGATTTTCACTCAGTAGATGTATTTTATGCTGCTCTTAGTGGCATATATTTCTCGTTAAGATCTTGCATTCAGAAAGAATTCCTTTATCATCTTGGACGAACGTTTTAAGTGGAGTTCCGCAAGGGAGCGTCCTCGGACCTTTATTGTTTCTTATTTATATAAACGACTTACCGGATTGCATTGAAAATTGTTCCGTGAAGATATTTGCCGACGATTTGAAACTATACCGAAAAAACTCAGATAGCAGCCAACCAGTTCAGGATGACATTAATAGAATCGAAAACTGGTTGAGCCAGTGGCAGTTGCCCCTAAATGCACAAAAGTGTTCAAAATTGCACGTAAGCACTAAGAATCGACAAGCAGTTGCCTCAAATAAGTATTATATCATCGACTAAAGGACAATCGTCAAATCGAAATTAAAGAATCGGAAGAGACAATAGACTTAGGAGTTGTCATTGATTCCAAATTAAAATTTCAAAAACAAATCGCCACTCGCATAAAAAATCTAACGGCGTCCTCGCTTCAATAAAAAGAACGATCAAGTATTTAAGTATGGAAACCTTCAACACATTATACAAAGCGTTAGTTAGACCCTTATTAGAATCTGCCGGCGCCGTATGGAGCCCAAGCCTCGTTAAAGACATTCGTTCGCTAGAAAGCGTCCAAAGAAGAGCCACAAAGATAGTGCCGTCGCTCAGAGTGTTAACTTACAAAGATCGTCTTATTACTCTTGATCTCCCAACTCTTGCGTATAGAAGGGCTCGAGGGGACATGATAATGGTTTTTAAAATTATGAAAGGTATCGTCGACTTGAACTATACGAAGTTCTTCACGTTAAGTAAAACAAAAACAAGAGGACATGACCTCAAGCTGTTTAAACAAAGAAATCGCCTAAACGTAAGACAAAATTTCTTTTCGCAAAGAATCGTAGAATCGTGGAATAAGCTACCAGAAGACATCGTCAACTGTACGTCAGTATTGCAGTTTGAAAAACTTTATGATAGCTTCCATTACGAGGGCAAATACAACTTCTAGGGTTTTATAGGCTGCAAGCCTCGTATTCCCTTATTCGATATATTATTATTATTATTATATCATAGGGGTTACTTTTTCTGGCCCACCCGGTATTAACTCTGGAAAATTTGCGCTTTCCTTGAAATCAACTTTTCAGCGAGCAATAAGTATTCATAGAGTTACCCAACGGCTTAACGCAATTGGCTGACATTTGGCAGGCAGAAAGAAAAAGGATTTGGTGAATTTGAAATTATAAGATGATAAGAGGCTTAAGGTTGCTGTGCTCCTTCAGTGACCACTCTCGTTGTTTCCTCTCTTGATTGTCACGCACTCGACATAACACGGGATAAACTATACACCATTTGATTTGCCACTAAATGGAGAGTATTCATGAGCCAAAAAAGATAAAATATCCACGAATTGTGCGCTCTAATCCGGAAAAAAATTTGGACCTTTCCCCTTCTATGACCTCCCTGTACGCGTCTCATACACTGGCTGCTTCCAGACTAAGAATTTCCATGAAATCGCTCCAGATGTGAGAAGCAGGCAGCAAATAAAATGAAACTTTTTGAGTGGCAGTAAATTGCCATTTTTGACTATCTAAAGTAAAATTTTTGATATGTGAAATCATAAATTCTGCTTTAAGTGTCACTGAAGTTATTGTTCAAACTAGAAATTGAATTTTTAGGTACTCTTTGCTCCATAATTCTACGACGTTTTGTTTTTGAGTTATCAACGGTCAAAGTTAGGAGTAGCTAGTGAGCAATTTAATCCTTGGAAGGAAGGAGCTAAAAAGTCTTTGAGCAATAAATGCATCTTAACTTGGCTTGCTGTCTGCGAGGCATTGACTGAAGACTGTATTGTTGGTGATATCATTTTCTGAGATGTTTAAAAAGAGTACTAAGTGAGCAAAATAGTCCTTAACTCTTCCCGGCTTGATTTTAACCTACTCACTAACATTACCAACAGTAAAATAGTGCTAGGACTATCTTTGAACTTCAGAGAATCTCAGTATCTCATTTAAAAAGGCGAAAGAGTACTGTAGGAGCAAATAATTCTTCAATCGCCACAAGAATGTTTTATGTATTTAAGACGTAGAAGAAATACTTAAGTGATTTAAGTGGTTAAAATTAATGAATATTTCAAGAAAATGTGACAAGAAAGTTTCACTAAGCCAGATACAGTGGAGATGGATCTAACTAAAGAATAGATTTTGAGAGTAATTTTATTGAGTGCCTCAGGGCTCCTGCCTTGGCCCACTCCTATTTCTGATCTATATTAATGATTTGCCGTTTGCCTTACACTAAGGTCACAATGTATGCAGATGACAGAAGCATCTCCTATTCCTCGAAATCCATCTCCTTTTGTTTTGATGCAGATTTAATTGTATGGTGATAAAGACCTTCCCAATGACCTTAATAAAGGTATACTTCTTTTAACTTTAAGCTTTATCCACAAAACTGGTCGACTAGATTAGAATATCTCAAACTCCGTTACAAGCCATACAATCACCACGTCCCCTGAAAGTAATTGTTTTTCTTTTCTTTGCATTATGCTTGTTTTTGCTTGTTGTAGTTACGTTTATTGTATGCATTAGTAGTTTTATCTTTGTGTAATGGCTGCAGGGTAGACACAGCCTTTTAGTCTTTTTCTCCCTGTGGTATCGTTTTAGTAGTATAGTAAAGTAATATTGTAAGTGTAATTAGTAATATGTCATTTTAATTTTTTATTGGAATATATAAAAAAAAAATAAAAATCTATCTCCGACTTGAGCAATGCTATCAACTCAGATCTTTAGGATCTTAGTTCGTGGCTATAGGGAAATAGACTGTCTCTTAATGTCACAATGACACAGAGCATGGTCCTTGGTACTGCACCTATCATCAGAAAACTAGATTACAGTGATTCAACCAATTTCCCCCTTTTTTAAATAAATGAAGAAAAGATCGAGTCTACGTGTAACATCAAATATCTTGGGGTAAAAATTGATCCATTTCTAAATTGGAAAGAACAAATCAACGTTGCGATCGGTAAGGTTTCTCGAGGAATAGGAATGCTCAAATATTCTAAGAAATATCTTTTGTTGGAAACCATCCAAAGGATGTATTTCAGTATCGTAGACCCGCATTTTAGATACTGCTGCTCTTTTTGGGGGTGTGCTGGTGATACTACTCTAAAAAAATTGCAAAAACTATAAAATCGGGCAGCTCTTGTTGTTACTATTTCTATTTCTATTTTAATTTGTTTATACACCGTAGCCCCGTCAGTCCGATTGGATTGCTTTTCAGGGGGCCGTGTTACAAACAGTCCCTTCGATAAACCATCGCTGCCATTAATATCACAACTTGGATGGTTAACTATGAAAGAAATGATTGACTTTGAAACAGCTTCTATAGTGTATAAATCCTTGAATGGGCTTACACCTCCCTCTATGCAGTCAATGTTTTACAAATTGTCAGATTCTTGCAATCGGACCCTACGTAATACCAGTACTGATCTCAGGATTCCACAGTGTAAGACCTCAAATGGGCAACGGAGCTTTTCCTATCGAGGAGTTACTGACTGGAACCAATTGAGCTATGAAATCAAAACTGCTCCTTTGCTAGCTACTTTCAAAATGAGACTAAAATCGTTCTTGAAAGATCAAAGCGGTTGATATCTAAACCAACTTTCAGCACATACATATGACTTCTGAGTCCTTTTCTTTTCACAAATTGTCTTTTCTTTTATATACAGTATAGGATCTTAAAGTTGATTTGTATTACATAGTTATTCATGTATTATGTTAGTTGTTTTTAAGCAGGGCACATTGAAAATCAGTTATGTAAATTTTACTGAATGTATTTAACCCTGTAGAAATAAATCAAAATGAAAAAATGAAATGAATTCAATGAGCAGTTTCAGAGCAAATGGTCCTCATGATCAAAAGGATATTCCCACTTTGCTCAAAACACAGGGAATGCCTGATCAGTGTTCGCTCAATTTTGAATTTGATAGCCAATAAGCATTATCGCTGCTGTTACCTCTGTTGATAGAACTAAGTTCATGAAATTATGTGAGCTATTAGGGAGCAGATGGTTTATGAATATTGCTTATGCAGGATATTGCTAAGCACTTCTTTTCCCTGAAAATTCTCAAACTGAAAGATATGATTCATCAGGACATTCTTAAATTTGTTTATAAGCCCCTCAATGGTCTCTCGCCTTCTCACTTTCACGACTATTTCCAGCTCAGTAACTCAGTTCATAGCCATGAAACTCGTCAGGCAGCTAGAGGTGAAATTTTCCAATCCATAGGAATACATTTCTATATGGTCTTAGATCAATAAAGTATTTTGGTGCTAAACTTTGGAATTGTATCCCAACTTTTATCAAAATGTCAGTTTCTTTTAATATCTTCAAATCAAAACTGAAGGAATTCCTTGTCAACGGATATGGTCTTTAATTATTCCCTGACGCAGAGGAAAATTGCTTTGTTTGTTTTTTTCTTTCTCATTTGCATGTCAGGCTATTCTGGTTTATTTATTTTTTTAGCAAAATTATTTTCTTTAGTTTTAGTTTAGATGGGGGGGGGGCTCTCTCTCGATTAGTCTATCTATTAGAGAGCTCCTCCTTAGACAAATTTATGTAAATTCATCTCTTGTCTTGTAATGTTTACCTTTATTAATTTTGATTGTAGTGGATCTTGTCGTTGTGTATAATGTATCATTATCATTATCATTATATGTTTAAAGTGCATAACTATAATACAATATTCTATACACTTTACAATTTAAAAACCTATTACAAAATATCATACGCTAATTTAAATAAATGAGTCTTTAAGATCGATTTAAAACTTTCAATGTTGTCAGTAGCACGGATTTCAACCGGAAGACTGTTCCAGAGACTAGCTGCCGCATATGCAAAAGTTCGAGCACCTAATGTTTTGTTCTTGAATCTAGGCACTTTTAGTAGCAACGCATCACTCGATCTTAGAGTTCTTTGAGGCACATNGTAGCAACGCATCACTCGATCTTAGAGTCCTTTGAGGCACATACTTGACCACCATGTCCCGTAAATACACAGGTGCCTTGCCTATCAAGCACTTGAAGGTGAGTAGCATTATTTTAAAGCAGATTCGTTGCTTGACTGGTAGCCAGTGCAGATCGAACAAAGCTTTACGTATATGGTCAAATTTAGGTATTAGCAATACAACACGAGCAGCTGCATTTTGGACGCGCTGCAGTCTGTCAATAAGATGCTGTGGCATACCATACATCAGAGAGTTGCAGTAATCCAAATTGCTAGTGATGAACGCATGAACAACAGTTTGGATTGCGTCGTTGCTAAGAAACTTCCTTATACGTTTCAGTTTATACAATTGGTAGAATGCTTTACTACATAATTTTGTTATGTGTTTGTCCATTTTCAAGTTTTGATCCAAATACATACCAAGGTTTTTTACTAAGCTGACAGGAGTAATCGTTTCATCACCCACTCTTATACCTTCAACAGAAACCTTAGACAATTGCTGTATCGTTCCAATCAACATTACCTCCGTCTTTGAATCGTTGATCATGAGACGGTTAACCAACATCCATTTCCTAACATCAGAAACACACATCTCCATGGCCTTAATTGACTCTTTCTCAGAAACGGGCTCTGGTTTGAACCATATGTAGAGCTGATGATCATCTGCATATCCATGAACGTTTGGGAGATGTTGGCTAATGACATCATATAAAGAACTGATGTAAAGAATAAACAGTACTGGCCCTAAACAGCTTCCCTGTGGAACCCCACAATTCAAATTCATCGCGTCAGATACGGTATTATGAACAATAACTCTTTGTTTCCTACCACCTAAATATGACCTAAACCAATCAAGGACTGTTCCATTTATACCGAAGCGCGACTCCATTGTATCCAACAGCATTTCGTGATTTACAGTATCAAATGCAGCACTAAGATCTAGCATCACAAGTAATATCACATTTTGATTATCCATAGCTGCAAGCATATCCGACTGAACCTTTATCAAAGCTGTCTCTGTACTATGATCTTTCCTATAAGAAGAGGCTTTTTCCGGTAATAATTCGTTTGATTCAGTATGCTCATTCAACTGATCAACAACTGCTTTTTCGGTTAGCTTGGAAACATATGGCAAGTTGCTAACAGGTCTGAAATTCTTGAAGAGAAGATCAAGTCCGAGTTTTTTCAACAAGGGTCTTATTAATGCACACTTCCAGGCATCTGGAAAACATCCAGATGAAAGAGATAGGTTTATCATGCGTGTGATCACAGGAAGCAGTGCGTCTATGCATTTCTTGATTAGCCATGTCGGTGCCGGATCAAGTCGACAATGTTTGCTGGCTGATTTTGTGATAAAGTTTCTTACATCTTCCTCTGAAAGAACATTAAACTCACTAAAAATGACACTAGATTGATTTGGTAGCGTCAGCTGATTTGTTTCTAATGTATGTACTGTTTACTAATTATTCTACTTTAACTTAGGTTATGTATATTGTATTCTTTGATGTATTTAGATATATTTGTCGATAAAAACTGAAACTGAAACTGGCAAATGCTGAACCCGGCATTATAGTAAATCTGCTATAGGTAGGTAAGGCATGGCTGTGAAGCTCTTTAACTACTCTTGGGGTTCTTGCTGGTACTAGGTTTCCTCAATTTCTACAGCATCAGAAATATTTTTTTCGATAGTTAACAAGCTTCAGAAGTATTTTTTTGGACGTTGGTAGGTTTCTATGCTTTAGGAACCATTTGCTCTCGAGCTGCTCCTTTGTTGGTCGCTTGAGCTAGAAAGCAATGTATAACACTCATGCAAATGCTAACAGGCGCAGTTGGTAATACTTTCATAATTTATTCCACAATATTTTTTTCTTTCTGATGATAAAATGTAGAATATAGAAACTAACATAGAACACAAATTGAATTTTAATATGATGGATTAGAGGTAAAAAACATACGTTATCGAGTCACCTGTTACCCCAAATTGTAATTTAAACGTATATATTTAAACAAAATTAAAAGTACATCTAAAGTTAACAACAAGAACAAAATTCAAGGCCGAACAACTTGTTTCATCGTAGGCGTGTACGGTAACGACTGTTTCTATTGAAACGATTCGCGTGAATCATAAAACTGACGGTAGCGTCTAAATAATTTTGTTAGCTATTTCGTTGAAATTTGAACTGGCAAAAAGCAACAAATCGCATAAATGATCATCAGGCAATTGCGTAACATCATTATTAAGTATATATGATACTTCACCAAGCAGGTTATTCCTAAATGGACTAAATGGAGTGGGCAGTGCAGGAAAAATTGAACTGTGGATTCAATTCCTTCTTTACAACTACAAAGGGGACTTTCACAGAAGAAATTATGGTGGAACCTATGCTCATGTAAATCACTGAAATGAATTCGAAGCCTAGTTATAAGTGCTGAATGATGCCTGTTAGTTATTCCATACGGAGAATTCTTTGATGGTCGAATTATTTAAATTAAAGCTTTTTTGAACTGGGATATTGTCGAACAGGTTCTTATTTGATGATTGAGTTTGCTCCATGGGTTCACGTAGAAGGAAAAGAAATTTAGATATAGGGCAAAAAAGCGCGTCTGTTTGCTTGTTTTCGATACTTTTTGGGGACAACATGGTGCCTGTAAAATGATATCATGATATCACTGCTGTCACCACAGACATTTATTATTATTTTAAATAGTCAAAATTGTTTCTGTTAGAGTTTCTTTCTTGTCCACTATACTGCTGGCAAATGCCTAGGCAGATTTATCGATGTTAATTTTGTTGTAATTACTGATTTTTTTTAACTTGTATGGACAATAAAAAGATGTTTTCAGTGTTTTATTTCCGCGCATAAATTTTGTTGACAATATCGTAGTTTTGGCTGAGTACCCATTTCTGGCATTGTTCGATTATTAATTTTGCCTCCTTCTCTTCTTCGCACAATCCTTTGATTTGACTTTCCAATTGCTTGCTGTATAAACAGCCAAGAAAGTTGAAAACAACATTAATTTGATATATTTCGTATCCATGATTTAACCGTTCCAATGACTTCCTCGTGTCATAATATTTGTCCTGCTTTTCTTTCTCTCTTTTTGTGATTGATCTGAGTGCACATATAGTTCCTTCTATTAGAGTAATCTTCCTTGCTGCTTTGTCAATTATCAGTATCTCAGGCTTAATGGCATTATTATTTGGTATTTTGTCTAAATGCATTGGTATGTCCCACCTAACCTTAGCACGGTCATTCTCAATGGCTGCAAGAGGTAATGCTTGCCTGTGCTATGGTACTCCATTATTTCTTCCATCAAACTCGACTTTTGCTTTTATTAGATGATACACAGGTCTTAAAATTCTATCATGTCTTGCCGTGTAGAGTTTTTGGGCAAATGCTGCACAGGAGCTCAGCAAATGAACTACTGTTTCTTCTGCTTGTTTACATAAACTGCGCATGTTGTATTTGCTGTTTCCATCTTTAATTTGTATTTTGAATATGCTTTGATAGGTAGTAGCTGCTGCCTTATTGATTCATTTGTTGACAAAACTATATCTGGGATATTTTTCCAGCTTTGAAGAATGGTTGTACTCTTTTTCTAATATCTCATCATTGTCCAGTATCGAAACTGTGTAAAATCATAACAAAGGTTGGTTTCTATCTCTTTCCTCATATAGTCGTTGGAGGATACTTCCTAAAATTCAATGGATTAATAGGCATACCGGAATAAGAGGACCCAGGACCCACATGAGGACCAGGACCAGGACCAGGACCAGGACCAGGACCAGGACCAGGACCAGGACCAGGACCAGGACCAGGACCAGGAAGAGGACCCAAGGGAGGACCCGGAAGAGGACCCGAGGGAGGACCCGGAAGAGGACCCTAGGGAGGACCCGGAAGAGGACCCAGATGCATTAGAAATCACAGTTACAGCATTAGAAATTTAAGAAACTTTTATTAGAAATTGTCAATGAAGCAAACTTATCGTATGGACAATGACTTCTGGATGCCCTGATGTCCAGAATAAAGAGGGGAGTTTAATAATTAGAACGTTTTCTATTGTCAATGAAGCAAACTTATCGTACGGACAATGACTTCTGGATGCCCTGATGTCCAGAATAAAGAGAGAAGTTTAAGAATTTGACATCCAAAAATTGTACAGAACATGTAGAGTACTGTTATTGGACATAAATTAAAGTACTCCCAAAAGACTAGATGGCCAAAAAACCTCTTCTACCTCTTAACTATGTGTTACTCACTAAAAATTTGTCAAACTGGCATCAGTCGAATGATCTCACA
Organism: Aurelia aurita; assembly: GCA_004194415.1. NCBI lineage: Eukaryota > Metazoa > Cnidaria > Scyphozoa > Semaeostomeae > Ulmaridae > Aurelia > Aurelia aurita. The sequence goes on along the minus strand of REGM01000016.1, from coordinate 13,214 downwards.
GAGCGGAGTTTGACAATTAAGGAATTAGAGTTTCGAGCTAAAAAAGGAGGGGGTTTAGTCTCCAAGGAATTCTAGCAACATTTTTGTTAGTCGCACAGACATGAATCTTACATCATCTGCAAGCACATTTCCTCCTGATTTCAATTACTTTCTGATACCCAGCCCAAGATCTAAGTTAGATTTTCATTGATAAATCAACGCAAGAATGACACTGATGAAGAATGGTTAACTGATGATATTGCCGATTATGTGCATGTGTGTTAAGGAGCATAGCCTCCGATAGTCTGCAGTGCGACCTCTACGGGGGAGGAAAATTTTATGGCTTGAAAGGAACTTCAGGTACTTTGCTACAATCCTTTGTGTAGCATTTCCGTGATCTTGATTTTTTTCAGAATTACAGCGTCTTCTTTGCTTGGACCAGTTTTGAGAATGTGACGTCATCAAATTTCTAAATCGTAAACTAGAAAAGCTACAGATTTCTGCTTACTGCCATATTATCGACCTTTATAAACTATGGTTTTCTTGTTTTTCATATTTTAATTTAGGATCTACGAATATTTTAATTTTTTCAAAACTTTTCACGAATTCTTTCAATAGAAAGAAAACCGCTGTAATTCTGAAAATAATCAAGATATTAGAAATGCTACACATAGGATTATAGCAACGTACCTGAAGTTCCTTTCAAGCCATAAAATCAAACGAAAGATGCCTTAACCATCCATGCAATGTTTTTTAAAGATTTGCAGGCTATGCTGTGTTAGATTTCTTGATGCACATGTGTGTTAAGGACCAATGAACTGTAAAGATATTGCAGAGTTTTGAAAGGGGTTTGAATTTGTGGGGTCGATCCCAAACTGGATCGCTCTGGTAAACGATCCCAAACTAGCATGGATAGCGGATCGATCCCGTGTAAACGCAGGGCCGATCCGTACCAGTTTGGGATCGATCAAGATTTCTCTCGTGCAAACGGGGTCTTAGAAGCTACCTGGTTTTGAAGCATGCTCTGCAATTACAAGGAATGATAATCAAATGGAATTTTGATGTCAAAACAAATAATCGGAAACATTATTCCCTTCTTTTACGGAAAATGACCCTTCAGGGAATTAGTTAAAAGGTATTTTATCTTGTCTGAAGTAATTTGCAGAATAAATATTGTTGAACAGCCCGACGCTGAAATCCTTTGACGTTTCCGACAGATATGGCTTGCAGATGAATGATATGAATAAATAACATAAAAGCGACGAGGTCAAATTTAAGTTGCAATTTTAATCTTTTTAAAGTGCAAATTAAAAGTTATAAAGAATTTATGCAACAGGATAAATCCTGGGTCATCAGCCAAAATATAAATCAGCAACGAAAAACGTTTAACCAACAAAACAATTTCGAACATTAGAGTTTTTTAAGAAATAATTTCGGTCGATAATTAGAATAAAAAATTTAATGAAAATAATTTTAAATGAAACAAAAACGGTGTAGTTTTTATTTTATTAAATTTATGTCGTAAAGATAATCAGTTAATTAAAAATTTCCGACATTTTCAATTTCAGCATTTTAATTTAAATTTGGCCGTCAACATTTTTGTTTTATTTTTTATTTATATTAACTCTGAAGTCATCTGCCGGGTGAGTACGAAAAATGTATCCACTCTTTGGAAAATCTTATTGCTGCGAAGCAGCATAATATTCTTGTTCAATGCTAGCGATGTGTGTGTGTGTGTGTGTGTGTGTGTGTTTTCAACAATTTTTGCAGACCTAAGTGTAGTGAATAATGCTGATAGTGTTGACGATGCAGTCAATAAATGGTCTGAACTGGTTTCTCTCGTAATCGAAAAGCATGCGCCAATTAGAGAACGAAGGGTAACGGAACGCTTTTGTCCTTGGATTACTCCATCCCTGAAACAGCTCTTCAGAACGAGAGATAAACTGAAGGTTAAGGCAGTAAAAATGAAATCTGAGATACTAATGAGCGCATACAAGCAAGTCCGTTGTAAAGCTAACAATTTGAACCGCAANACAAGGATCTTTTTCTCCAAGACCTTGCGTCGTACGACTGGCTAAGTGTAGTGAATAATGCTGATAGTGTTGACGATGCAGTCAATAAATGGTCTGAACTGGTTTCTCTCGTAATCGAAAAGCATGCGCCAATTAGAGAACGAAGGGTAACGGAACGCTTTTGTCCTTGGATTACTCCATCCCTGAAACAGCTCTTCAGAACGAGAGATAAACTGAAGGTTAAGGCAGTAAAAATGAAATCTGAGATACTAATGAGCGCATACAAGCAAGTCCGTTGTAAAGCTAACAATTTGAACCGCAAAATAAAGGCATACCGGAATAAGAGGACCCAGGACCCACATGAGGACCAGGACCAGGACCAGGACCAGGACCAGGACCAGGACCAGGACCCAAGGGAGGACCCGAGGGAGGATCCGGAAGAGGACCCTAGGGAGGACCCGGAAGAGGACCCGGAAGCGGACCCGGAAGAGGACCTAGATGCATTAGAAATCACAGTTACAGCATTAGAAATTTAAGAAACTTTTATTAGAAATAAAACTAGAAATTTAAGAAACGCGTAAAGATCATTATGTTGCAAAAATGTCCTAAATTTAAGATACTCAATATCAGCCCCAGAGCTAAGCCTCTTGCATCTATCGCCATCTAATATAAGGAGTGAGCACAAGAAGAATACAACCTCAGTTAGATACCAAGTTTATTTATTATTCTTTTATTATTCTAAATCCAAGAAAGAAACAAGAAAGACCTTTGAAAGCATCCTTTGCGCCGTAGC
>REGM01000159.1:731665-758157 GCA_004194415.1 Aurelia aurita | reverse complement strand
AAGCAAATGTTGGCAATTAGAAGTGGATAGCTTTCTGAAAACCGGGCGGCAGGCCCCCGTCCATCCACAAGTCGTGTACTCAGCTGGTTGACCGAAGTGATATCATTCAAGTCGAAGAACATAGGAAACAAGGGAATCAGGAGATAATTCTAAGATAGAGGATGTCATCTTGCTTTCCAATGATGACAACCTCGGTACATCAGGTATTATTGACATCATTTCAAGTGACGTCAATTTTAATTCTAGGAGCCAAAATCATCGATTTCAAGCATTTTGCTGACATCAACGGTTGAGGACAATCAAGGTGGATCATCTCATAAACGAAAAAGCAAGGATTCTCAAGCAGGTTTGATAGCAGGAGTCACAGTGGCCGCCATTCTTTTTGCTGTTGCAACAATCGCAGTTTTCATTTTATGTCGAAGAAGATTTCCGTAAGTAATTCTTTTCGGGTGATTTAATATCAAACTTAGAGCAAATTTCGAAAATGCTCTTATTTTCAGTGGCTGCAATAAGAACATTTTTTAATAGTACGAAAACAAAGTTAAGGAAAGTCTTCTCAAGCAAATTCGGTAAAGCAGAATTTGAATTTGGAGCAGTAAATTTTGGAATATGTGTGTTAGAAACCTAGTCATCCCGCGTTGGTAATCCGCAGGTCTTAGCGTTGGTATATTTCGTTCTTAACTTCAGACATGTATTCATTCGAGGGGAATGGCATTAAATTCAACTTTTATGGTTACGATTAAATCAATACCAGATTCTCAAGTTGAGATAACTATTTTTCTTTTTGTTAGATCAAAAGGATCAAGTAACAATAGAAAGGTACTGTCATTTTTCTTTAGTTATTGAATATGGAAACTGCACCAAGATCTACGATTCAAATGGCATCCAATGTCGAGCTTATCGAGGCAAATTCTGCTAAAACCTAATTGTTATTTGTTATATTGTTTCATATAGGAATTAGTGGTCGCTATCAAAGAGATCTTAGTTTGAAGATCTTATTTTTTGTGTGAAAATCAATACCAATGGCAAAGTGATTTGCTAATTCCGTATATTTTGTTATTTTTTAGAAAGAGAGAACCGGTTTCGACGAAAAAAAGTGAAGACCTTTAGGACCTTTGATATAGTACAAACTGTTGAATATTAAAAACATTATAGGGTAAAAGTGCTTTGAATCGTGTGTCTTTAAACCACTTTGGAAGATATTAATGAATGAACGTTTCCTTTTCTTTTTCAGGAGACGTTAACGCTCAACCTAACTGACAGCACATTCAATAATGAAATTTATGCGAATGACTTTAAAGGAGATTCACAATGGAATAAAGATCAATTCGGTAAGTTCGCTGTTGTTTAGAAGTCTTTAAGTAGTACAAACCTTGCGATAAACAATAGAACATGTTGTGAGCCGAAAATGAAAAGCGAAAGTTTCCGTCATTTAACGCTGTGTTTTACGTGTATCTTTTTCATCATCATCATCATCATCATCATCATCATTATCATCATCATCATTATTAAACTGTTCAGCAGGAATTAATCACACGCTGGTGTGGGGTCAGCCGCTCGGATATTATTGCATAGTGATATTCGTTGTGAAAATCATGCCACTGTCTTGTCACAAAATTCTTTTTATTTGTTGCCTGTGCTGTGGTCTGTAAACCCTAAGAAAATGCGAGATGTTAACTTTGATTCATCTCTGGGGGTTTTGAAGTCGTCTTCATTCAAATAAGTGATTCCCTTGCATCAGAGTAATCACGTAAATCAGATCGAGTTCGATGACAAAAACAAATCACGAACACGGAAGTCAAATCATAAATCAAAACAGTCCTGGATTATTGCAATATTAAATCTTTGGTTTTCAGAAAAATGTCAGACTTTATGTTCTAACCTTTAACGAACAATGCTGTGTAATAATGTTTTAAAATTCCTATGTTTTCATTTGTTGTTTCCAGGTAATCCACTTTATGACGATCAGCTTCGTTTGAAGCCAAGAACAGCCAATGAGAAACCTTCGATGAATGATCATGATTATGCATGCAACGACAAACCTAAAAATGATTTGGTAAGCAACTCTAACTTTTGTTTTCGTTTACATCTCGGGTAGGTTTTCTGTTTTTATTCAATAAGCTTTAAACGTTGAAAACAGGAATGCTTCTCGTGCATGTTCTGCTATAATGAACTACAGTACCTACCGGGTGTCCAAAGAAGTACCTCTGTTTGAAAATAACCAAAATTTGATTACATGGCCGATCTTTAAATTTCTTTTTTCGGGAAGTAGATCAAAGACCAGATTATTTTCACAGGTATAACTGATCTTGTGATTGGTTTTAAAATTTGCACATTTAGCTCTTTTTAGGGCTGCCTGGTTTTAAAGCATACCGCAAAAAGCACTGGTGATTACCAGATTAATTTCTTTTTGTATATTAAGCTTCTAGTTTGGCAATCAATGTCAGAAAAAACGCAAACTATCATTGTAGACTTGAAGGATAATGAAAAACCTCAAATAATGGCGCTTAGGCAAGATTTACGATTTTTGCTTAAAGAGTATAGCTCAGAATAAGGTTTACAACCTGTAATTTTATCCCCTTTAAGTATCCGTACTTTCCCGTCTTTCCTGTACTTTCCCGTCTTTCTCGATGTTGGTTTTTTCCTCGCAGCAGGTAAAAATATCATTGAAAACATCCTTCGGCTTTATTTTAAATTTCATGACCAGAAGATCATTCTTAGAAGTGTCAAAGGCTTTGGAATGAGCAAGTTTCAAGTTTCAAGTTTCAATTTCATTTTGAACAACAATTCTTATCTACTACATTTTTGCTAACTATGAATTATTTAATTATCGAAATGGCTGTTCAGGATACTTGGATACTCCAAGGAAGAACGGGAGTTCTTCTCTAGAGAAACCCCAGAGGGCTGNGATTACCAGATTAATTTCTTTTTGTATATTAAGCTTCTAGTTTGGCAATCAATGTCAGAAAAAACGCAAACTATCATTGTAGACTTGAAGGATAATGAAAAACCTCAAATAATGGCGCTTAGGCAAGATTTACGATTTTTGCTTAAAGAGTATAGCTCAGAATAAGGTTTACAACCTGTAATTTTATCCCCTTTAAGTATCCGTACTTTCCCGTCTTTCCTGTACTTTCCCGTCTTTCTCGATGTTGGTTTTTTCCTCGCAGCAGGTAAAAATATCATTGAAAACATCCTTCGGCTTTATTTTAAATTTCATGACCAGAAGATCATTCTTAGAAGTGTCAAAGGCTTTGGAATGAGCAAGTTTCAAGTTTCAAGTTTCAATTTCATTTTGAACAACAATTCTTATCTACTACATTTTTGCTAACTATGAATTATTTAATTATCGAAATGGCTGTTCAGGATACTTGGATACTCCAAGGAAGAACGGGAGTTCTTCTCTAGAGAAACCCCAGAGGGCTGACGAGCCAAGTACCCCTTCTTCTAAGAAATAGCTTACATATTTTAAAAACTCATTAATTACATCATACGTTCTAAACATTTTTTTCTCTAAAATATATACAAAACATCATTGATACAAAGTGGAAGTAGAGAAAAAGAAAGAGAGAGAAAGAAAAGAAAAAAGAAAATTTTATGATAGGTTTGATTATCGAGTTTTGATGATTTTTCAAACGGGAGTACTTTTTTATGGGACACACAGTAGTATCTGACACAGGTTTAACAGTTACATAACCTTAGGTTTGCTACATGTAACGAGACAATTTGGTGCGTAATCATTTGGCACTGAGATGTCGAAGAAGTATGCGCTTTCTTTAGATGTAAACAAATAAGTGCACGGTTTTTATTATTATTTCTTGAAAAGAAGACTTACTGCACCATTAGTATAAAAACAATTCAGTTTATTGGACCTCGAAAAATTAAAATATCTATCCTTTGAGGATTTTTCTTAATTTTTACGAAAAGAGCTGTAAACTGGCACTGAAAGCAAAGCTGTTTTACTTTACTGCTGAAAGTAAAAACATTTGAGCTTATTTATTGTGCAGTGGTTTTCGAATAACAAATCATTAGCTCCTTCGCATAACCATAAAAATTCAGAAATTTAATAGATTCAATGAAGCGAAAACGAAATGTGTATGAAATGAACAAAATAATAAGTGTTATTGACTTCAAAGAAGTAAAGTTCGTTTTCTCTTTCTAGCTTGCTGAACCAATTTACAGAGAAGTTGAAGACGAAGGTCCTATCTATCAAGAAGCTGATTCTGTTTATCAACCAGTCAATAAAGCGGACATCAACAGCCCTGATACTTACCAGCCTATTGACACTACTACTCTACCAAGAACAAAGCCTGCTGATAACTTCGACCCAGTTCAGTCTCCAATATACCAAGTCTTAGAGGAATCAAGCGTAGGTGGAAACATCGACCCGGTTCAGTCCCCAATATACAACGTTTTGGAGGAAGAAACCAACACTGGTGAATGTATCGACCCGGTTCAGTCCCCAATATACCAGGTTGTTGAGGAAGAACCGAACAATGGATTCGTTGAAGATTCGCTCCAGTCTCCTATTTATCAAGTAGTGAATCCTGAGGTTTATGAAGAACTTAATCAAAATGGCGGGAAACCATTGGATGACGTGTACACAGGGTTGGACGCAACAACGATGAATGGGCCTAAACAAGAACCACTTTATCAAGAACTTGCACGAGAATATGGAGAAATTAATTCAAAATTTGATCATGACGAAGAAGAAGTCTGAGCCAATTTTTGCCAGATTATCTGAATAATTAATTTTGTTACATGTAAATTTTTCATATCAAGACTTCCTTGTGTACATTTCTATTTGTGGTTTGTATTCAAAACCAAAGTCATCCTTCATACATTTTCTAAATTTTATGCCTTCGTACATTTTCTATTTTTAAGTGATGTCTTTAAATTAAGGGGTCAAAGAGATCTAGATATCAACGTATATAGTAGTTTAGGATAGCTTTACTCAGGAATGTCATATTTCCCCATTATGTGTTGTAGAGATACAAGATACAAACCTATTATTAGGCTGATCAGGCTGAATTTATTCTTACTAATTCTGTAAATGTAATGAAACCTGTTTTTTCTACTAGCCTGCGTGCAGCCTCAACACTCCTCAGCCAAAGTGTAGTACACTTTGGCTGAGGAGTGTTGAGGCTGCACGCAGGCTAGTTTTTTCTCGCTTGCCGCCGATCAGAATTACGGTCAATTATCCGTCATATCTTTCATATTTTTATTGCCTATATTTGGTACTTGCTTTTAATTTTGCTAATTGTGTTTCGTATTCTATTTATTTTCCAATTCGTATTGCATTTATGTAATTTATTTTAGTGCCGGTAAGGAACATCGCCAACTTAACAACGCTTCTTTGAAATTATACTTATTTATCCAAGCGTACTTTTGATTTTATTTAGTTATGAAAACTTAGCAACATTTCGCTATCTTGATTATAATGTGAATAATGGATGTATTTGTAAAATAAAAGATCTTGTTGCCAACTTGCCAACTGTTTTGTTTTTTCGTTTCTCCTTCCATTTTCAAATTTGGTTAGCTTCAATAGAAAGGCCACACATGTTTATCGAAGAAACTGGCTAGTTCTAGGCAACCTCGTACCCAGTGTCAATGAAGGTTTTCCGTACACTGCAACGCCTACATTGACCTACACGTACAACAGATACCTTTGGGAACCAGGTTGAGTTTTAGGATGACTAAAACTTTAAGAAACTCTAGTGTACGTTTGAGAACTGTGAAGCACAGAATCTTTTAACAGTAAAATGTTTAGGGTAATTATTACAAAGATGTCATTGCACCCTTGCGTTAAGTCTACCAATTGCAATGTTTGAGTGTGATACAATATTTAAACAGCCTTTATAAATCAATGGGGGACACTTTCACATACGAGAATTTGACTATGCGTTTGTGTACCCTTTATAAATCAATGGGGGACACTTTCGCATACGAGAATTTGACTATGCGTTTGTGTACCCTTTATAAATCAATGGGGGACACTTTCGCATAGGAGAATTTCACTATGCGTTTGTGTACCCTTAATAAATCAATGAGGGACACTTTCACATACGAGAATTTGACTATGCGTTTGTGTACCCTTTATAAATCAATGGGGGACACTTTCGCATAGGAGAATTTGACTATGCGTTTGTGTACCTTGTCAAATTCTCGTATGCGAATGTGTCCTGGTACACTCAAATTTAGCAAAATTTAGTTATTACTTAAAATGCGACGAGGAACCGGTGTAATATGCGTTTCGGTACGCTTATGCAAAAGTGTCCGGCCCCATAGGGTTACCGAATCGAATATTACATCTGAAGTATTAGGGCCTATTACTTCCTTCTTAAATATATTTCCAATGTTATTGCAGCGTTGCGTAGCTACGCTGACATCTAGACGAGATACATTGCCAAATCAAGGACGGGCGGGCAGACGGACGACGGGCGAAAGTTGAAGAGAACAAAAGAACTAAGGACAATAGGCAGATTGTGGTTTGTGGTGATAAACAGTGAATTGCCCATTGTTGCAACAAAAGCTACTACTGCAAAACCACCCACTGAAACAAACAGCAAATTAAATTAATCTAATGGGTCAGGAAGCTCAATTAGTTTTGGTAATGTTTCTCAAGGCTCTTTCTTCAGTAATGCACAAGATGATAATGATGCACCATTCATCCCGTTGCATACAGCACTTGAGAATGTCTCTACAAATAACAACAATACAATTTTCATGGCATCTATTATTCACAATGCCAACTCAGGGTTTTATGTATTTGATTCTCATGCTAGAAACTCTTTTGGCATGCCGGATATAAATGGCAAGGCAGTGCTGTTAAATTTAAGAAACACATTTTCCTTACAACATTACCTGCGCTGCACTGCACTGAGCCACTGCACTGAATGCTACTTTCTTTGAAGTGGTTTCTGTCACATTTCATAATCTGAATTATTCAGAGTCACAGGAACTTACCCCATTAATATTTTTTTTTCATATTTCAATATTTATATATTTATTAATCCAAGAAAAAGGAAAATTTCCACTGAGAGCTATATTGAAAGTGAACAGCAACACAAACTCAAAAAATTACGTCAATTTGTGGCCAGCAAACGTAAAAAACGAAAGTGAATCTGAAAGACAGGAGCGACTTGCAAAATTCTACAGCATAAAACCATAAAATATGAAAATAAAAGTGAATCGGAAAGACAAGAGCGACTTTCAAGAAAGCATTCGAATGCAGCCAAAAAGCGAGGAAATGGAATTGAATCTGAAAGGGAAGAGCGTCTCGTAAAACAGCAGCAGAATGCAGCCAATTAGATTAGTTGTATCGTTGATTATGCTTCGTCTTCGAATGCTTAGCTTTTAAAGAGTGTAAAACGTTCCTCTAAAATTTTCACATGCAATCCTATTGACGTTTATCAAAATTATTCAAAGCTGTCCACGCACGGGGGGGGGGGTTCTTCCATAGTAAAGTTACCTGGGGATGTGCCGCCCAAAAAGGGCATACTTTTTCGGACTTCTAGTCTAGCCAAGGGTATGCTTTTTGGCAATTTCAATCTAGGCCAGTCTAGGCAAGGGTATAGTTTTTGGCAATTTTCGTCCAGGAAAGGCCAAATTTTCTTAATTTGTGTCTAGAAACCCCAAATTTTGGCGATTTTGGTATAGAGAAGGCGAAATTTTGGTGATTTGTGCCTNTGTCCACGAGTATTTCTGTGTTCATCTTTTTGGCGCGATCTGCAGGGAAAGTTTGCTCTTCGCTAAGCAATAGTAGGTGAAATTTGATTTTAAGTAGCTACAAGGTTCCTAGCAACTGTCATCTTTGAGGTCGCACCAAAAAGCTCCTCTGCCACCAAGTGGATACGTTCTGGCGTTTCTGTAACTCGAAAATAACTTCGTATGCATGTGTTTTACATGTGAAATGTATTATACCACATTGCAACCAGTATACCTCAATGTTCCTGCTTACTAGAAACTATTTTGACTTCTGCGTCTATACAAAATTAAAGCCACAAAGACAGACGCAGCACTTCACTTAACAAGGTTAACAGCTAGTTGTACGTTTTGAACTACGCTTCCCTGCCAAAGCATCGTCGCAATTTTTGTTCTACGGACGTATTGAACAACAGTAATTCGTGAAAACCCAAAACAACTCAAATTTTCAGAAAGCCAAATAGATAGTAGATTGTCAAATTTCAAACCCAAAAAATAACAGGAGCATCTCTGTTTTGCTAGCTCGTCGTTGTTCATGGCGTTGTTGCTGTTTAAAGTTGTTGCTGTTGCTTTAACGAAACCGAGGCTGACTTCTCAAAATTAATTTCATTTTCGTCAAGGAAGTTGAGTTTCATCACAATCGGCACAAATCGAAACCGGCTGAAAAGAAATGGTGATGGGGGAACAAAATGATGAGACAGACGCTGGATAACTGTGCTGCATGAAACAAAGAGGAGAATGGCAAAAAGCAGGCTTTTGCTGAACCTTCTAGCAGTTGCCTTTTATGTTGACAGTTTTGAAGTTATAAGAAAACATGAACGTGAGCGCTATCCAGCAAATAAAGACACTTTCCAAAAGGGTGTTTACATTTATGGAAAGGACATCATAAACATTACAAAGTGTACATCAGACTACGTAGATGGCACGGTTAGTGATGCGATTAATGACAAGAAGATGTGCCAGTGTGGATATGGACAAACATTTTACATAGATACAAAGGTTGTTCCACCAAGACCAAAATGCATTGTTGGATTTGGAGACAAAGAAACTGGTGAGGAATGCTGACGAATCTTTGTTCATTGTTGTTTTTGCCATAAATGTGTCATTTTTTTTCATTTCCTTTTCGTTAAAAGGAGTTACAATTTTCCACCCTTTATATTAAGGATAAAATCAGAATCCAGTTAGGCGACTGTCTCAAAAATGTTTGGTTAGGCCATATAAAATAAATTAATAGATTCTCATCACCGCCCGCGTGGGAAATGCATCCCGCGTCGATATTTTTTTATATTTTGTTAACAAAATATTAAAGTACCGCCCGCTCGTCTTTTGTAAGATTTGTGATTATTTTTATATTTTATAATACGTCAAAACACAATAGCGCTTGTTGTATTACAATAATTACAATGTTTTACTTCTTATGATAGACACTTGAGTCGAACAAAAAGTACAATATTATCGTGAAACTACAAAGAAATGGCAATAACTCAGAATATATTCATTCAGGCGGCATGACCTCTACCCAGGGTACCAGACTCTCAAAACCGAAAAAATTAACCTTGATCTCGACCTCTACCCTGGGTACATGACCTCAAAAAAGCACTGAAAAAATGACTTCTCGATTCTGGTTTAGGGTAAATTTCTAAATGACATTTGCAAGAAATTGCTTGTCTCGTGATATTCTCCAAAGCATACGAATAAAATCATTGTATGAACCGGCTGATTTTGAAAAAAACAAAGTTAGTCCAAGAAAGCTGTAAGAAACTTGTGATTTACGTCGATATTTTGTTCTTCGAAAGGAACTGTATTAAATGTTTTGATCGGCTTCCAAGGGCTTAATAAAAGCTTTTAATATTTACAGTTATGTGATAAAATCTTCTTCGCAAACTGAAGAGTGTCATTTGCTTTTTTGGCTGTTTTCAAAATAGTTAATTCACTGATACAATCACAAGCAAGCATCAACGTAAAGAAGCTTCGAGCAGGATTTTGTGACAATAATTAAGCCCAATCGATAGGCAGCCTACTGCTGCAAAGACCTTGGTTTGTTTTTTGAAGGGGTAGAAATTCAACAAGAAAGCAGCACTGAAAAAAGAATCCACGAGAAAAATATGCCTCCCTCGCTGATTTTGCGAGATTAACCAAAATATTTTATATATAAAATATAAACCTCCCGCCTCGCGAGAGTTTCCGAGACTTTGTGATGAGAATCTATTAATTTATTTCATATGGCCTTAGTGTCATTTTGATTGCAAGATATCGGTCGGTCGGTCGGCAATATGATCAAATTTCAATTTTTCCCAGATTTTTAAGTTCAGACATTGTATTATTGAATGTAAAAACACAAAAACAAAATCTTTGTTGTTGTTTTCCTATATATATAACATTTAGACGCCCGATCCAAAATTCTGATTTTTTTTCATTTTTAGAAGACGGTCGGTCAGACGACACTAACCAAACATTTTTGAGACGGTCGCCTTATCAGGGCATCTCACACCCAGTATAAGGGGGTGGGCTTTTAATAGGTACCCAAACCGCAAAGTCGCAACAGAGATAGAACAAAAAACCAAGAACCACAAATGGATAGTTTGTTTGGATAAAACTGCATTTCAAATTTGAATAAAGCTGAAAACTGGTGTAGAGTTCTGCCAGACTGGCAAGTTTGCTGCGCACAGAAGTTGCCCAGCTTTGAATTCAAGTGCATACTTACTAAACAAAGGAATATTGATTGAATCAAAATAATAAATTTCAAACCAAAATTACCATATGACAAAATTCTCTATACCTTCTTGGATTGACTAAGCGATGGGGAAACTATTTAGGTTTAAAAATACCATGTATATATATCTTTATCTTTTTCTACAAATGATCCCAAATGTTCAAAACCCCTCCTCCTGAGCCACCTCTAAATAAATCAATTTATTTTAGATTAATGAACAAGCGCATTAGCGCTTATAACATTAAATTTATATGTATGTATGTATGTATGTATGTATGTATGTATGTATGTATGTATGTATGTATGTATGTATGTAAAACAAAAAAATACAATTAGATAAAACAATAGAACTCATTTTTTGCACGCTTGAAATTTGCAAAATGTGTGCTTAAACTTCAAATCACTCGCAAATGGACACAGCAAATTTTCCAGTCTGGTAGTTCTATAAAACCCACAAACCAATATTGTAAGTTTTCAATCAAACTGTACACCGCATGTTAACAAAAAACCACAAACCACTTTTGAAAGGCAAAAACTGAAAAGCAAACACTTAAAAGGTGCCCAATCAGCAAACGATAAAACCTAAAAGCCTCCCTCCTGTAAAATCATTAAGCTTACAAGTGTGTGACTGAGATATTTTTTCATGGGAAATTGTGAGCTGATACCCTTTTAAATGGTGCAGCTAAATATGTGTCAAGCTTGGCTGCACTGCAGAATATGCAGTTTTCAAGAAAATCTCGTAGCCATATTTTCTTTATTTATTTTTGTCAATTTTGAAAAATCCTGTGTTTGCTTTGCACACCAAAGAATGTATGACAAAATTGTCATGGAAAGTAATATGGCATCAAACTACCTTTTTGAACGAATTATGGTGTTTTTCTTTCTTGAAACAATTGTCAACTTTTTCTTTAAATTTTTAGGTCCAGGTTGCAAATTCAAGTTTAAAGGACAATCTAATGTACTTGCTTTGAGAAGGAACAGAGATAATAGACGAAAGATTGAAACAATCCAATATAATGGCAATGATGTAGTAAGAATTGAGGAATTGAGAGATGTCTATATTTGGAATGTTACATGGCAAATACAGCAGCAGATTCTTTTCAGCGATACTCGATCTTCTTTACAGGTAAAGTCTTATTTCAAACTTGTAATAATCAAACTGTTTAATCTTGTCTGTAAATGTTTATAATTGTAATGTTTTAACTAATTTTCTATCTAAAAATTTGTTTCAAATTAGATGTTAGGTGAGATTTTCCATAACGCAAAATTACTGTGCAAAACACTTTAATTTTTGTTATTTGCAGGCAATTTCACCTGACATCTAATTTGAGACAGACTACCGGGTGAGTCAGAAAAAACAATCCCCATTTGAAATGCCACTGCCCCCTGGATATCAAACGATAATATTAACAAATACATTATTTAATGGTTGACATGTACAAATATAATTTGAATTTACCTGACTGAAATCGGCCACTCCGTTCTGAACTTATGAGCAATTTTCTGGAGAAAGCCCCTTAAAAAAACCTTCAAAACAGACCTAAAATCACGAGCAAATTTTCCAAATATTTCTGCATTACAGCAATGACTTGCACATGCTGTAGCACATGTTATCCTCTTGGGGGCATAAAATCTCTGAGAATAATGTTGTTATGTTCCCAGGGATGGCACTTTCATCCTCCCAAAGGGATAAAATGTGCTACAGCATGTACAAGTCATTGCTATTAAGGTAGAAATATCACAGAAATTTGGTTGTGATATTATACCGTTTTTAAAGGTTTGTTGGAGGGGCTTCCTTGAGAAAATCCCTCATAATTTCAGAACGGAGTGGCCGATTTGAGTCAGGTAAAATTTAGAATTTATTTGAGCATGTCCACTATTAAACAATATATTTACCAATATTATTGCCTCGATATCCAGGGAGCAATGGCCTTTCAAATGGGGATTGTTTTTCTGACTCACCCTGTATAATTTTATATTTCTTAATTATTTATAATTTTACTTTATATTTTATAACGGGTGGGCCAAACAAAAGTAGCCCCCAAGTTAAACAAATTTCTGAAACTCTTTCTGAATGAAAGATTTTTATTCAATTTATATGGTACTAAGTACAACATAAAATACACGTATTGCGTGAAAATCAGTTCATTATCAGCTACAGTTACAGAGAACTGAGGTTTTGAAGAAAGATGGTCACAAAACCGCTGTAACAAAATCACTAATCATCAACAGTACAATTTGACCAACCAAAGTCTCCAGTACAATAATTTTTTGGTATTGAAAAATTTGGTAATAAAGAGGCATTGAAAAATAATGATAGAGCATGCCAAAATTATGGAAATTTGCATTCTTACCCCACCCAACATTTTGCTACTTATGGACCATGTTATGGTATCCTACTAAAATAGACGTTCAGTTTTTTCAACATTGCAAAGACCAATTAAAAAATCCCTCTCGTTGCCAACAAATTTGGAAAGCGTTATTTGCATAAAAATTATTCAATAAAATGCATTTGTGGGTTATTGTTGGTGATCAGTGATTTTGTTACAGTGGTTTTCTCGGCCTTCATTCGTCAACAGCTCATTTCTCTGTAACTGCCGCTGATAATGAACTGATTTGCACTCAATAGGTGTGTTTTATGTTGTACTTAGTGCCATGTAAATTGTATTAAAATCTTTCATTCAGAAAGTTTTTCAGAAATTTTTTGATCTTGGGGGTTACTTTTTTTTGGCCCACCTGTTATATTCCTTAAGTTTTGAAACTTTTTTCTTTTTGCAATTGCTGTGAAAAACTTGTAAAGGATCAGTGATCTGAATGCATTCCATTACATCATAATTTGCATGGCTTTCATCTTAAATCATATCATACTAAAATTTAGATTTTAGTAGTTTGGGTTAATAGTATTCAATTGCTGTTAGTACAAGTTGCGTTTCCCTCAGTTATAACTTTAATCATTTCATCCATTTAAATGTTGTTATGCAAACCAACAAATAATATTCAGTTCTTAATGTTAAATGTATACAATCTCTCTGTTCTTGTTACTAATTTAATCAATTACCAAAACTGAAACTGACTCTGCATCAGTCCTGACCATTGGGTAGCTGTTAGCTGTACAAAGAATATCATACCACAGGCAATATTGTACCATATTATTTCTCAGATACAAGTACATTTAGTTATTGCCTGTGTGGATATTACTAATTTTGTATCCCCACTAAGGCACTAAAGGTCCCCTAGTTTGATATATGGAAAAGAGATTTTGAAATATTTAAATTTATTTCCCACTTCTCATTGTCTAACTTTTGCTGTGCACGTTTCAGTGGATGATGACGAACATTGATGAAATATTGGCTAGACATCAAGGCTTGTTATTCAAAGTGAATATGACGATCAATAGACAGTATGATCCAAAAACTGTAACAGGTTGTGTTCTACTGAAAATAGATGGAGAGCGTAATTGTAAGTTGGTTATGCAATAGTTTTTAAATTTTTTTAATGTTTCATTTCCTTCTTTCTAATAAAGTAAAGCCTTCTCTTTTTGTTTATATCACCCCAAAATGTTTTGGATGGAGAAGTTTTGGACACTTTTTGACAAATCAGAACAATTTCCTTTTCTACAGCTATTGGTCAAATCTTTCGCTTCAAATGGGTTACATTTGCACAGAATTAACCTAATTTTAATGAAAGATGAACAATGAATGCTTTAAATACAGTACCAGACCTTTTACGCATAACACAACAAGAATTCTCAAGAATTCTTCTTAAGAATTTTAAGCATTCTTCACTTCATGATAAGGATTCTTGAGCCATATGAATGACTGTAAAATTTTTAAGCAAGAATTCTTAAGGAACTCAAAGTGCTCTTAAGAATTCTTAAGAATTCTTGAAAGTTCTTAGGCAGGAAAACCATGTTAATGTGGGCAAGGCCTGTACTGTAGAAATATTGTGGGCGAAAGCTTTAATCAAAACATTTTTACCGTATTTTTACCAAATCTTTTATAGTCCGAGACTTTTGGATTTTAATGTAATTGATATTACAGAATCACAATCTGCCATACTAGTTAACCATAGAAAAACTTCTTCCAAGAATATAGAATGTTATTCATTTCATCTTTTTTAAGCCCTATCCTACATGTAATGCTAGCTCTGCGAGATACAGTACAACTTTCACATGGTATTTGTTTGCCTTCCTTGGAATTGCTAAAAAGTCTTTTTGAACAGTGGTCTAATTCTTGTGCTATATGACTGGATGTTTTGCTGACATAATTTTACAGATCCACTTGTACCATATGTGGAGAGATCATCAAGAAATGACTACATATCATCAACAAGAAAGTTACCAGGATTATCAACATTCAAAGTGATGCCAAGTTCATCCAATGTTGTAATTAGCACATCACTACCAATTCAAAAATCTAAAACATCCCAATTTGCATCAACTCCATCAACGTCAAAGACAACATCGATCACGACATCAACTCAAAAGCAGTCCAAAGCTGTCACCAGTTCTTCTAGCAGACCAATCTTTCAAACTTCATTAACCCAGTCATCGACAACAAGGCCTTTAAAAACGGCAATAACAAGTTATTTTACGGATACACCAAGCAAATCGACAATGAGCTTGAAGACACAAGAGAGCTCATTTGCCATCCAATTTTCTTCGTCATATGAAAATTATAACACGAGAATTAGCACCCAAATCAAGAGTCCTAACGTGGTAGGTTCTTTCATTGTTGACTTTGAGTGTATGAACTATATTCCTTACTCCAAGGCAATTCTCGCGAGTTTAATAGAAAACAGTTTTGTGAGAGAAATATACATTTCCCAGTTTCGTTATTGTTTTATTTTGTTGATTCTTCTCATTTTAAAAAAACTTATTTTTGTTTCCTCGTTTATAGATTTGCTTGATATCCATTTCCCTGTTTCGCTAAAGTATCATTTCAATTCTTCACACTGTGAAAGTACCTGACTCTCCATTTTCTTGTTTATGTTGGTGAAAGTGAGAAGAGAATTTTGTTTATACACGTGTGTAATTTTAGAAGGATCAAAGACATTTAAATAAGGTGTTTTTATAATACGCTTGCAAGTTTTTGAATCCCTAACACTTCTATTACTTGCTGTTTCTTTGCTGCGAAACGACAATATTGACAATTATCAAGTACTCTTATAAATGAAATTTTGATGTCAAAGACATAACCTCTTTGAATAGCTGTTCGGTAACGTTTAACCGCATAGCCGTTATTTTGTTAGTCATTGGATTTTTGTCTAATGCATTGCTCAATTTATTAAAATGAATTTAAGTTTGCCAAACGAGTTACATGAAAATAAATTTGAAATAGAATTTCAAAGTTGAAATAAATTGAAATTTTCAAATATGTTGTTAGACTGATTACATATTCGTAATCATCGCTATTCAATTCAATTAAAAATGTGAAAAAGTGTTGTTATTGTTGTTGTTGTGATAACTGAGACTATGTAGCGAGTCTTATGTGTTGTAATCGTCTTCAACCAATAATATTATATTCCGATCGGTTTCGTGACACATAAACGCTGACATAACGACTTCACCTTCTTTCCAAGTCTCTGTTAGAATTTCATCAATAGATTAAAGTAAGAATCTTTTAAATCGGTCATTAAAAACAAGCTCTACGATCGTCGAAAGGTACGCCATTTTTAGTCAATAGGCCCTGTTATGAATAGTTCTAAGGGAATCGACATAGGTAAAGCTCGCCTGGGCCAAGTGGTAAAAATAGCCTATNTTAAAAATGTGAAAAAGTGTTGTTGTTGTTGTTGTTGTGATAACTGAGACTATGTAGCGAGTCTTATGTGTTGTAATCGTCTTCAACCAATAATATTATATTCCGATCGGTTTCGTGACACATAAACGCTGACATAACGACTTCACCTTCTTTCCAAGTCTCTGTTAGAATTTCATCAATAGATTAAAGTAAGAATCTTTTAAATCGGTCATTAAAAACAAGCTCTACGATCGTCGAAAGGTACGCCATTTTTAGTCAATAGGCCCTGTTATGAATAGTTCTAAGGGAATCGACATAGGTACTGGCACTGGGCCAAGTGGTAAAAATAGCCTATTGCAGTTGATACTCTTGGCACGTGCCGTTTAATTTTGTAGCTATAGAAACAATTGGTGTTTAGGCGTTTTCTTTAGCCTAGTTATAGCGGCCAACATTGATCCCCGTAAATATTTCTTATCATTATTATTACCGGTATTTACCAATTTTCTATTGAACTGTGAATTATTTATATTTTAGGTTGCATCGTCAACAGCGAGTCGTCAGTTGCCAACATCTTCAATCATAACTAACCCTGGAGGCAATACTGGAAAGCAAGCGAGCAGTAATGCCGGAAAGATTGCTGGGATATCTGTTGGCGTCATTGTTGCCATAGCAGCTATTATCGCAGCAGTTGTTATCATTTATCGCCGAAGGCATCCGTAAGTTTGTGTTTGGTGTAAATAATTTTCTTTAAATTGACAAATAGGCACCTTGTGTTTGTTGTAAATGCTCTTTTTTAATTGACAAAACGGCGCCAGGGGGAGGATTGGGGTGGGCATAACCTCCCCATTCTCCGATAGTTGGCTTTGGTTGTTAATGAAAAATGTCATAAAAATGCCTTGGTATGCCTTTGTCCTCCCCAGTCTAGAAAATTGTAAGAGTTATCCCCCCTCCCTTTTAAGCCTGACACCGCCATTGCAAAATGATGTTATCCTTTATTACATACTAAATATTTTATTGCCTAGTTTAAGTCTAGCAATCAGAATCCTAGTTGTCTGAAGCAAGCCAAACATCTGAACAATTCTTTGCGAAGGGTCTAGAATCGACAGGAATTTTATTATTAAGTTCCATTGAGTGGTGCCATAACCTTGATTCTCTGAATCAAATGGTATCAACTTCTATCATATTCAGTCCTTATTTGTTTCATTTCTTTTGCAGATCTGCAAATGAAATACGACGTAGAAAGGTTGGTATAACCTTAACCACTGACTATGGTATAACTTGAGACATTGATGCATTACCATCTTTGAATAAGAAAATTCTACTTTTTGAGCTATTATCAAATTTGACCCCGTTTTTTTTCATGAAAATTGAGAAATGAGATGATCCCCTTTGACACAGACTTATCGAAGTTTATGACATCGTCCTTTTTGGAATATGTATATTTTTTCATTCAATGACGCAATATTCTACGTGGTCATACTAACAAACAGCTAAACAACGAAGCAACAAATAAGTATGGAGAAAACAAAAATAAACCAGATTCAAATGATGCGACGTATTATTGGTTATGCATATATCTCATAACTTAAATGGGTTGCAGTGTTCTGTTTTTTTTTACTCCAAAAGAATAGAAGTTTGATGCAGTTTTTTAAACGGACAAAAATAGGCCTTACTATTCTACAAAAGAGTCTGGATGTTTTTGTACGTTTTTATACGAAAGGTTCCATTGAGGGGCGTTAAAGCTTCTATCGTTGTTGTGCACATTAGAAAATTCTACAAAATGTATAAAAATATTGTTCGATTTAAATCTTTGTAGAACAGCTAAAAGGTCTATTGAGTAACCTGCACACTCAGTGTACTACATGATCTGTGCAGATATAACACATAGCCTATATTTCATAAGGAATATTCCATAAGTCATATTTTGGTGAAAGAGTTTAATACTTATGGTTCTAATTGCTTATTGTCTAATTGTAGGGGACAATGACTCTGGATTTGACATCAAACAGTTTTAGCAATCGTGGTTTATCATTTCAAAATCCTGTTAAAAATAATGTTGGTTAGTATTTCCTGCAGATTATTACTTTATCGATAATATTAGTATTTCCTGCAGATTATTACGATATCGATAATATTTTAGTGCAAGAATATTTTTAGGTAAAATGCAATACATTCTTGCCTGGTTTTATTACTAGAGAATACTATTCTCTCAGAAGTAATAATACTATCGGTAAGAATGTAATAAAAACAATGACGGTTTGGATTTTGCAAGACATGTTTTGATCGTACTACAGTCATCCTCAGTTACTACAAGATATCTGAATAGTGAAGAATTTAATACATAAATGCAACACAATAAGGACAACAAAGCAATTTAAACGAGGAGAGATATTGAGCTGAAAAACATGTCACAAACAATGGCAATGAAACAAAAATATTAAGAGGAAAAAATACCACCAAATTAAGACACGTTTTTCAAGTCTCAGTGCCTAGACAAATAAAGCCTAATGGTTGACCATTTTGTAGAAAAATGTCGTTATGAGGGTTCTACCAGAATCCACTGCGATCTCGATACCAATCGCCCCATCTTTTGTGGAATCTGCTATTCTAAAAAATTAAATGCCACCCTCTTGTATTTTATTACCTTTTATCACTAAACTCCGGAATCTTATCTCGCAAAATCAGCCTTGCTGATTAACCAAACTAACTGATTTTTGTTTCAAATTGTTATCAAACAATTGACTGAGATTCCCTTATCGTCCTGGAAAACAAAGCATGCGACGTTCGTAAGATATTTTTATTAAAGCTGCTAGTTTTTATTGGCTAGTTACAAACAATGAAAAGCAAATGGATTGAAGATTTTGAGGAGTAATATGAATAGTCACGTGACAAAAATGGCAGATTTGCAACAAAATGTTCTGACCAGGCAAACGCCACGATTTGTAGCACTCTGTTCTTTCCTTCTAAAATTAAATTTTGTTCTACGATTGGAAACAATATTACTCTACAATCGAAGGTTTGCCAAAATTTCATAAAATATACAACCGTGTGAGTTTCGGAGAAGCGGAGTTCATTTGTTTTCTGTCTAATATTTGTGTGCTTCTTTCTTCAAAGGAAACCCGATGTATGGAGATAGACTGCGTTTTAATTCGGTGTCAGCAAATGGAAAATCGGACACCGAATTATATGAATATGCTTATGATAATGGCAAAAACAAGAATGAAGAGGTGAGTCTTAAAGGATATGTGTCAAGCATCTGATTGGCTGAAAAAGGGAAATTAATCTGTCATTATAGGAAGTAGGAGACACTGAAAGAAAAACGTTTTCCTCAAGAACCTTTTTACCAAAGAACAGAAGGAACATGTGGATTTCTCCTCAAGTGCAGCGGGGCATACAGTAAAGTCCTGCCTTTAAGAAACCCACTTTTTGACATCAGCCTATTGTTCTTCTATTGTTTTTGCAAAAATTAAGGGTCTGAGTTTCTGGTAAAGTGATTTCTTAAAGGCGGGACTTTACTGTATGGCATCCCTCCTAACAACTACAAATAGCTTGCGTGCTTTACTTTTTAATTTATTTTGCACATATATTTCAATAGTTTCAATTACTTTTTGAACTTTAGTGTGAAGCTTATTTTAGCTATTGGTTCATGGTGTTTGATAACCCTGACCTCCATCCAGAGTTAATCTTTTTTTTACTTTATTCATAGCCCGGAGAAGCAATTTACAAAGAGATTGACGAGGATGGGAAAATGGAACCAATTTACAGAGAAATTGAAGGAGAAGAACCGATTTATCATGAAACTGAAAGTGAATATCAACCAATTGATGAGACAAAATTAGACAGCCCTGTCAAATATGAAGCTCTTAATACTGCTTCCCTCCCTGAGAAAGAATCTTCTAATCCAAACCCTGTGCAGGCCCCAATTTACCAAGAATTGGAGGAGGAGAATATAGGAANACCAATTTACAGAGAAATTGAAGGAGAAGAACCGATTTATCATGAAACTGAAAGTGAATATCAACCAATTGATGAGACAAAATTAGACAGCCCTGTCAAATATGAAGCTCTTAATACTGCTTCCCTCCCTGAGAAAGAATCTTCTAATCCAAACCCTGTGCAGGCCCCAATTTACCAAGAATTGGAGGAGGAGAATATAGGAAAACAGAAAGACAAAACAAAGGACAAGCCTTCTGATTCCAACCCTGTGCAGGCCCCAATTTACCAAGTGTTAGAGGAGGAAAATGAGGGAAAATACAAAGACAACAGAGTGAAGAAAAATTATGTACAGTCCCCTGTCTACCAGACTTTAAATCCCGAAGTATATGAGGAGCTTGATAGGAATGGCGCAAAGTCACCGGATAATGTGTATTCAAAGCTTGATTTGGCAGCCAAAAATGGGCCTAACCAGGTGCCATTATATGATGTGCTTGCTCGAGAGTCTGGGACGAGTAATTCTCAGTATGATGATGATGAGGCAGAAATTTAGAGGCAGTTAATTGGTTCTATTGAAGCGACACGAAAAGCAAATTTTACTTCCCCCGGGCATTAGACAACACTGGGAGCTTTGCATTATACAGTTACTGGGAATATGGCATATTTTCAGTGCCCGGCCCCCGGGCATTCGCCAAAAAATTTGTTCGGCCCTCCGGGCATTTGTGGAAGCAATTTTTGCTGACAGATACTTTTAGTCGCTTCAATAGAATACAAATATTAAATATTTTCGAGATGTCCCGGAAGCCTCAGTTACAATAAAGAGGTTAGTACTTTATGAAATGTATCTTTAGTGTTCAGAAGTCTGTATCGTATATGATTTGAAGTATTCAATGAAAAAAAATATCAGTGATTGTTCTCAATGATAAAGACATTGGGCTGCAAAAGCTAAACCAACACGTAATTTTCAAATAGATGTTTGTATTGTTATGATGTATTATATCTCTATCTCTTTAAGAGGATCTTGTATTTGGATGTTATTTCTTCGAAAGTAACTTCATAATTGATTTTGTAAAATCCACAGCTGTATGATTCATTTTTTTCAAGGGTTTAATTAAGATAATTATACCGTAAATAATTTGATAAACTTGGCGAAGTTTTGTTTACTAATTTCAATTCCCTTCATTTCTTATAGATTTTATTTGACTTTCATAAGCCGCACATTCTTCAGAAGGTCTGCAGCGCTTAGTGCATGGGTTTGTACATGGTTTGTAACACATAAAATAGGTTGCTTTGAAGGCTAAGAGATATTTTATATGAATACCTAGATTTTTCCTAGTAGTTGCCTAAGGATTCCGATATTTCCTTCAATTCAATAATTTTGCTTGTTTACACAGGACTAAAAGTACAACTTGCACGTGGCTTAGATTTCGCTAAAAAGTTACGTTGAAGGCGTGCAGCTATAGTAAACTTAAGATAGATTTGCCAAAAATGCTGTTCAATTTCATTTGCAATGCTTCAAAACCAGGTAGCTCACTGAAATACAGAATTTCTCTAAATTAAAGCCATAGTTAGGGATCATCAATAAATTAACTTGGTTTTTGATGGAACCACCTCGAAGAGAAACTTTGATTATTCTTTGGCTGTATTTTCGAATTTCGGTGATTTTTCAAACGCAAAAACTTTTTTCGACCCACCTGGCAGAGAAATTTTTTTAAGGCATTCTGTCGCGCATCTGATTGAGCGATAAGGACAATGCAAAGGATGATAGGAGAACTAAATGGCTGCTGATCTTAATCTTTCTACGACCGTAGAAACTGATAACGATCAGCCCTCCGTTGTGCCAAGTACACAGATTCACAAGACATCCATGGTATTGAGCACTGATGTTATTGCAGCCAATCAGATGCGTGACAGATTGCTTTTAAATGCCTGATAAATCACTCGACGATAAATGGTGTATCACCTATGTATCACTTTGAAAGATTAAGAAATTAGATCAGCTCTTGCAATTAGTTTTTGTGAATATTGTTAGATTTGTATTATGTATTCAGCTTTGAATGTATAAATTTGTTTCGATCTAATCTATTTTAATTTTGAATGGGAGATCCCGCATAGCATTTCGTAGAAGTTATATATATAGCATAAGCTAGTGCATTGTAAGGGCACCAAGATTGTAAAATGTTGCATTTTAAGCCCTGATCAAACTAATCAAACATTTCATCAAACATTTATCAAAATTCTTGTTTTGATTGTTACTGTGTTGTAAGTCGGTGGTCAAACAGAACTAACATTTCAACTAACATTTCGTCAAACATTTTGTTCCAAACCTGTGATTAGAAAGTTTCTGTGCAGCTACCGAGACGCTGCGGAGCACGCACAAAGGCATAGTGTTTAAAACAAGCTCAAATGTTCGGCAAAACGTTTGTTGGAGTGGTCAAACAGATCCAACATTTCACCAAACAATAAAAAACAAAATTTGCTTTCGACCTCCATCAAACTTCATCCAACATCGCCAAACAAATGTTATGTGACCAAACAAGGTGGCCAAACAGGCCCAACATTTCATCAAACATTGGTTTTTGAAATTTTAGGTGAAATGTTTGATCAGTTTGACCAGGGCTTAATGTGAGAGATGATTTAATGTTTGACTGAAAAGCGCAGGAAAAAACAGCACAAATGCCAAAAATACCACAACCGCACAAAGCTGAAACTGCAATACTGAAAAACTGCACAAATGCCAAATAGGAAAAATAGTAAAGTCGCAATGTTTTAATGCTTTTCGTCCGACGCTCATCAGAGTATGAAACATCAGGGGAGGACAGGGAAGTACTTAGTGGGCAAAATTGTGAAGTGATTTTGACTGGTTTCACAAATAACCAAAATAGATTCGCTTCTGTTCTTGCTATCCTGGACTCTTGCCGCTCTTAAGAAAGAAATAACTATTGTACGACACGATTTCAAATTCATATGATGAGATCTCATAAGCCTATAAATAACCTATTGTATTTGATAATCTCGGAACGTGCACCAACAAAACAAAACCAGCAAAACNTTGATCAGTTTGACCAGGGCTTAATGTGAGAGATGATTTAATGTTTGACTGAAAAGCGCAGGAAAAAACAGCACAAATGCCAAAAATACCACAACCGCACAAAGCTGAAACTGCAATACTGAAAAACTGCACAAATGCCAAATAGGAAAAATAGTAAAGTCGCAATGTTTTAATGCTTTTCGTCCGACGCTCATCAGAGTATGAAACATCAGGGGAGGACAGGGAAGTACTTAGTGGGCAAAATTGTGAAGTGATTTTGACTGGTTTCACAAATAACCAAAATAGATTCGCTTCTGTTCTTGCTATCCTGGACTCTTGCCGCTCTTAAGAAAGAAATAACTATTGTACGACACGATTTCAAATTCATATGATGAGATCTCATAAGCCTATAAATAACCTATTGTATTTGATAATCTCGGAACGTGCACCAACAAAACAAAACCAGCAAAACGAAAGACACAATGGCGTGTGTAGGTTTTATCTTTGTCCTGTTTAGACCACGCCATTTAACTCAATCTGGCTCGGTTCATTCACTTTAGCCACCATGCATAAAATGTCAAAGTTTCTAAAGGGGTCAGCCATCAGACCGCAGTTCAAAAACCTAGAAATTACGTCGTACATTGAAATTGAGACTAAGTACTTTAACTATGGATGTAAACACAGTTGTATGAGGATTGCGGAAATGAATAGGAAGAGACACTGGCATGAATTGAAAGAAATAAAGCTGGCGGATAAAATTTTAGATTTGTAAACGATGGGAGCTGATGTACTTCACTGAAGATGAATACCAAAGTCGTGAAATTGTTCTTTTGGGAATTCTTTATTTTGCTCCTCTGCTGTGAATATTCCTGGATGGAAAATGTCGAGAGACAAAATGGTTATGGCGATGTATTTGCGAAGAACTGGCCTAGATTAAATATGACGATCAAAAGATGTGATTTGGATGTTAGTGGAAGTGGCCATGCAAATAATAAAAACATGACATTTTGTAACTGTAACTGGGGTGAAACATTCTTGGTTTCTTTGTCGAGGAGACCGAAGTGCATGAAAGGATGGGGGCAAAATCAAACGGAAGATTTAGGTAAAGGGCAACGATCGAATGAGTTCTGTGGTTATACTGGCAGTGTTTGTTCGTTCGACAGATGGAGCACAAATTTCAATTCACTTGTTATTGTTTTGCTGTCACATGTCTGTCATATTAAAGAATGGACAGCTCGTACCAGACCTCATTTCTGCAAATAACGAAGAGTCTTGTCCGCTGTCACAGTGTTTTGAAACATTTCACTCCTTCGCAGAGGCTCTATTTTGGGGCGGAAGAGAATGAATGTTTTGTATAAAACTTCAGGAGATAAGAAATAAGTCTTACAAAATCTTACTTTATTCTTACAAATTAATGAATTTGAAATTGTTTGCTGTGAGTGTTACTGGGCGCAACGATTGCAAAGGGTACTGAAAAATGTCGTGTTGTGTTTTATGTTAACGACTTTCCTAAAGATCGGGTATCATTTTAATAAAATTGGTCAATAATTTCTCGTCAGTTGTGTATTTTTATGAACGAAACTTCTGTGCATTTTAGGTGTTGTACCCAACTTTCAAAATCGCAATGTTTAACTTTTAAGCCGAGCTCCAACAGTTCTA
Source organism: Aurelia aurita (assembly GCA_004194415.1). Classification (NCBI taxonomy): domain Eukaryota; kingdom Metazoa; phylum Cnidaria; class Scyphozoa; order Semaeostomeae; family Ulmaridae; genus Aurelia; species Aurelia aurita. Next base: position 733,379 of record REGM01000159.1, on the reverse strand, counting down.
ATTTCACATCCCTTATCTTCCAGGCTGCAAGTTTCTCTTCAAAAATAACATATATGTTCTGGCACTTACAATAGACAAATCCAAGGAAACAATTGGTCAAGTTATGTTTGGTCGCAGTGATGGGACTAAGAGCCAACTGACCTCATATTCACTCAATAAAACCTCTTTATGGAACGTTACTTGGCAACAACCAGATGAGAACTTATTTTATCTAAATGCAACTGGCAGTTTGCGAGTAGGTTTTTATTATTATTCTATATTTATCTGTCTTTCATTTACCTCTTTTTGTTTTAATCTTATCCATAAAATTGACTCTTGACATAATTTTTACAGAGTTCAAAAGTGTTTTTAGAATAACCATGTGCGACTGAACTAACAAGAAGTTTCAAAAAGGCAAAGTTTAACGAACCTTTTGCAAATATTTTTTGTGAAAAGACTCAAAGATTCCTGGTTAACAGTGATCCTTAGCGGAGGTGCGGCAGAATATTTGACATCCAAAAATTGTTGCTAGGCCCTCGTTGCGTTTGACTATCATATAAGCACTCAAAGGACCAGTGTTAACCATAAGTCTTTAATATATGTGCCTTCTAGCTGTTTTCTACTATTGGTTATAGCTTTGTTTTGTACGCAAATTAGTTTGCTGAGAAGTTGCAAGTTGTGTACTCCAACTTTGCCTAGCTATGTCAAACCGGGGGGCATAAAAGTTTGTGTGCCTGAGAATAAATTTCAATTGCGAAAGTGCGTGCATAAGGAAACAAAGGTGATGACGCGGGGTGATGACTGTTTAAGCTATTTTCTAGCAAATATGCCTGGGCATGGTATGCCATTGCCAGTGTACCATTAGATTATGTAGGTCAGGTATAGTCTCTCATGTTCATGAATTGTTATAATTCATCTCAAACAGTGGAACAGCGGAAATCCAGCCTCAGGGAGCCAACGATACAGCGGTGCCCTATTCAAGTTCGATGTAGTCGCAGCTGACACTAAAGATGGGAAATTCCAGTCAAGTTGCTTGCTGTTGAAGATTGTTGGCGTAAGGCAATGTAAGTTGTGAAATATTAATTCGCCATGGTTATTGTTCCGAGATAATAACAGCTAGGAAGGGGCATATGGCTGGGTCGATATCAATAGGCCCATTCCTGGCTATTCTTCCCGCAAAAAAACCACAGAATATGCACGGCCATCTTTAATAAACCAATAAACTTATTACTGGACGGGGTGTCCAAGTCAGACCCAAGGCCTTTTCTGATTTGGGTCTGTGCACAATGCTCGTGTTTGGTGTGATTTTTCATTGCGTCTATCGCTATTTAGGCCCTTTAATTTTAGGTCTGCAGTAAAGAATGCTCTTAATATTCTGGGTCTTTGTAAATTCAAGCATCTGATGTGGGTCTACGTGAATTTTTTCCGGGTCTACGTGTTTTGGGTCTGACTTGGACACCCCGTTACTGGAGTCCTTTGTTTCCCAGCGTTCTTTGACTTGCTGATGTCACTTCTGTCAACTGTTGGGCAAGGTTTACCGCAGGGATACAAGGGACTCAAGTAATCAATATACTTCTTTATTTTTATCATCAACATAAAGTTGAAGAAAGAGGCCAACCTCGATCGTAACTGTTTTTGTGATGGTATGCCCTGGCTTTTAGATTTGAGTGAGCAAAGGCATGTGATCACATGTTATGTACCCGGGGGGGGGGGGGGGGGGGGTACAAAAAATTTT
>REGM01000159.1:701770-731283 GCA_004194415.1 Aurelia aurita | reverse complement strand
GGGGGGGGTACATAACATGTTGATGGTACGGGTATGTGCCGCCCATATAAGTGGGTTTTTGGGCCCAAAATTCTCTAAACAAGGGTCATTTTTCGACAGATTTTCCATAAATATGGGTCAATTTGGCTGAAATTGCCAAAAAATGGCTAAAAGTGGGTGGCTTTCCACCAAAATTCATCATAAAAGTGGGTGGCTTTCTGAAAACCGGGCGGCAGACCCCCGTCCATCCACAAGTCATGTACCCCCCCCCCCGGGGTTATGTACGTAAAAATAATCAGAGACAATTTATTTCTAATATATGTTCCTTCTTTCATATTTCTCTCTCTTCGTTTTTTCTTTGGCTAGAAAATTCTTTGTTTATTTTTAACAATGTATTCTGTTTCAGATCCATTACTTCTACCAAAGATTGAAACTCAGTCTTCCGTTTTCACTCCAATACAAATTACACCACATCAGTTAACATCATTTGCAACAACCCCAACAGAAACAGCCAACAACGTTGCAACAACTTCTCAAGCAAAAACGCAAAGTATCATCGTGACCACCTCAGCAGGAACAAGCAACCTTATTGCAACGACCAAACCGAACACAACCACCTTATTTACAACAATTACTCAAGCAATAACAAAAAGGACCATTGCAACCACTCCAGCAGAAATGAGCATTCTTATTTCCACTTCTTCCCAATTGATACCTGTCATGCCTTCGTCATTTCATTCAACCAGTAACGTTCTTGCTAAAAGCTCTCAGCCAACGACGATCATATCATCCAAAAGTAGTCATATTGAATCCTCAAGCACTTTCATTATTCAATCAATGACGGTGAGTTTATTGAATTCCTGATGCATAATTTTACCGGTGTCTTTAACTTTGAAAAAGAACTCCATGGTCAATCAATTGAACTTGCAGTCTACAATGAACTTGAATTTTGTGAAATATCGCTCTAGTGCTAAGCAATGGTAATAAGCCAATCAGAAAGCCAGAAAGTCCATACATCCTTCAATAATACAAATGGCTCAACAGACACTTTGATCGTTGATTTTACCGCTCCTTCCTTGTATATATACAGACATGGAAATCGAGATTCCCGTTGAAATTATTGAAAATATCGCAGTACTCTACTGCTAAGCAATAGTAGCAAGCAAATCCGAAAACTGTCAAGTCTAAAAGTTCATTCAATTGAAACAAAAGACTCCATAGAAACTTCAACCTTACATCATACCGCACACTCTTTATATAAGAATATAGTCGGATACTGTAAGAGTCGGATGCAAAAAAGGAAACTTTTCCTAGCACATTAAGGCCTTTCAATCTTACGTCATCATCAGCTTATGACTGTTTAGATAAGCATGATTTAAAAAGCTCCTAGGTTTTCCTCAATTCTTCGATTTTTTTGATAAACCAGTAAATTGAACGAATTTTCCTCGCTGTTGCAGACTTAGCTCCTGATACATTTAAACTTTCAAACATTTCAGGCCACGCTCTCATCTTCGCAATCGATGTTACCCACATCAACAATTTCTAAGAAGACGGACAAAAAGAAGTTCCAGAAAGGAGGTGGTGATATAATGGCCCCGTTGATTGTTGGGATTGTTTCTCCTTCCCTCTTCATTTTGTTGATACTCATCTGCCTTCTGTTCTTTTACAAGAAAATTAAGTGAGTATGTCGCTGTCGACACATCAAATTTTTACTTACCGATAAGGCTCCTTTCTTTCTTGTGAAAATGCGATAAAATATACTTTATCGAAAAAGACATCCTCGAGCAGTCTCTAAATGTATGTTGTCTTTTCCGCTTTTTAGAAACTTTAATTTCTGACCAACATTCATTTTTATTTTACATTCTTTCTACACAAAATCCCTTCAGCTTACAGCTTACAAACGCATTACTAAATAATAAAATAAAGATCATAGTTATATTAAATGCATTATATACAGTTAAAGATAAAATTATGTACAGTAACCTATCTACATAGCAGCTGCTCTTCCAGCGAGTCGTGTTAGGGTCGTGTTTCAAGTTGACTTTTAGCTCTTAAAATAAACTTTCTCTGATATTAATGGAAATATCGTTCCAAGATTTAAGAGCCGAGTAGTGAAAGCCTTTCTTGACATATCCAAGATGAACACTGTGTTTAGTTATAACTCTAGCAGTATTTGGTAAAGCTCTACAAAGTTCCCATAATTTAATAGTTCTGAAAAAGGAAAAGATTAAGCTGTGGCAAAGTTAATGTTCTGTGTCTACTTTTTGTTGTGATTCTTCCCATTCCCTGACGCTGGTTTTAGTCCTGAATTGAAGCAAGTTATCTTGTTCCGTACTTAGGATCTGTAACGTTTGAAATTCTGAGATTCATCAACGATAATATTAACTAGATATAAGAACTTTGGAATGGGCTTCCCGAACTGATTTGTCGCTACAACAGACGCGATAACAACAACAACGAGCGAAAGTTAGAGGGACTTATGTAATGATTCTAGTTTGGAACGAACGGTTCAATTTGGTGAATCTTCATCATCTTCATTATTCGAATTCTAAACAATTGAGATCGACAGAAAGAATCGATCATTCGAATCTCATTTCTACTTGGTAAAGCATCTATTCATGACTAATTGATATCCTTTCAGATCCAACAACAGAATAGAATATGGGCAGGGGTCTAGCGAAGCAACTGATGAAATTACCATGAAACAGATGCCCANGATATAAGAACTTTGGAAAGGGCTTCCCGAACTGATTTGTCGCTACAACAGACGCGATAACAACAACAACGAGCGAAAGTTAGAGGGACTTATGTAATGATTCTAGTTTGGTACGAACGGTTCAATTTGGTGAATCTTCATTATTCGAATTCTAAACAATTGAGATCGACAGAAAGAATCGATCATTCGAATCTCATTTCTACTTGGTAAAACATCTATTCATGACTAATTGATATCCTTTCAGATCCAACAACAGAATAGAATATGGGCAGGGGTCTAGCGAAGCAACTGATGAAATTACCATGAAACAGATGCCCAACAATCAAAAACAATATGTGCAGAGTTGGTATGAAAAGCACATGAATGATCCAAATGCTATGGAAGGTGAAGGATCAAATACTACGCAGTGTTCAAACGCGGTAAATCACTTGCTACTAATAAATATGTATGTTGTATTGCTAAAGTCTGTCTCAAATAGATGTCACGTGAGATTTGCGATAACGCAAAATTACTCATGCAAAAGCACTTCAATAGTTTTTATTCGCGGATATTTTCACGTGACATCTAATTGAGACGGACTTTAGACAGTAACTTTCAATCCCGACCCCTGCTGATTTAAAAATATTTCAAATACTGCACGAATGAAGTCATAAGAGATCCTGCACAAGTAAATTGACCGCTGTAATTCCATATTGCAGGGCTTGCTCAAGTCGTCTTGAAAGAAAAAGGAAAGGAAAAGACGACTTGTTCCCAACTGCTCACAGCTGGATAGCCGGGTCATTGTGTATGTAACTCATAAACGTGTCCATTTCTCCACACAGCTAACCTTGAATATTATGTCTTTTCTTGACTGTTATCAATATATGTGAAGGACAAGTCCGGGGTTGGTATGATTGATGATAAAAAAGGTTATACTGAGAACACTTTGACCTTGTGCTTGTTGATGTCACTTTTCGCAGATTGTGATATGCACTTTCGCTAAGGAGAGACAAAAAAGGTTGCAAAAAAGTACGATACACCATTCATAACAGTATAATCTTTCATTTTGTCGTCAATCATACCAACACTGGCCTTGTCCTTTTCAACAGCAAAAATATTTCAAGTAATTTTCAAAAATAAAACTTTGTAACCAAAATCTTTCTTTCTATTCCCAAATCAGGCAGACGTTGGCGACGAGACTACACAAGAGGGACCAAGCAAAATCAACGAAAATATCAATCAAACTAATAATAATAATGATCAGCCAGTTGGAGATTCATGCAGCAGCAGTACCCTGGGTACCAGAGCCACCCAGGGTAGCAGCAGCAGCAATTATCAAAAAAATAATTCGATTGCTCCAAAAAGCCCTTCCAAAGATCTACCACCAACAAAGGCATGTGTAGAGACAATCAGGCCCTCAACCATAACGAAATTGCCACCATTGCTAGTGAAGCCAATCATTGCAAATCAGCCAATTGTAGATTCAGATCAATCATGTTTAGATGATTGCAGCCCGATCACTTCAATCACCGTATCACAAGGGACGTCAAATCCAAGTGGCCTACCAACGTCACGACCAAAGTTACCACCTCTTGAGAGAACGAACAAGTCGAATATTTTGCCTCCTGTTGAGCTCGATTGACTAAAAAATTGTGTCACAAAAGACCAGACTAATTAAGAGAGAAATTGGTCTGCTTACAGTCTCTCTTGTATGTACAGTAAAATCCCACAAAGAAGAACATGAAATATTAAGAACGAACATATTGTTTTTGTCAAAGATTTACCCTTCCTTGAAGAACCAATTGCAGCCTGATGTCGTTGTGGAATTCCAGCACTTGCAGTTCTAGTTTTATAATTTGTTGGAAAAGCAAGAACTCTGTGGGTTAGTCCATCATTTCTACCGTCCAAAAATTGTATATTTTGATAAGCTAATGATATATCGTAAAATAACTTGTTTATCATGTATGACGTGGGGTTTATTCTGATCATGATATCTGTTTTCGTGTTCAGATAAGAACATATTTAAGACCCTTTTTTTAAGTATCATTTTTCTAAGAATCAACGCAGACTGTTTTTCTAAAAGTAAGTACTTCTTTGTGGGGTTTTATTGTAAAATATTGACAAGCATTGTTAACAGGCTTTTGGAAGTTTTGGAACCGATATCACATTACGATCACCTGTACAACACCTAAATATTAAGAAGTATACCCAAACTTGTTCCCCAAATTTAAGTTTGATTTCTATCGAGTGATTAAAGCAAGAATCATCGAGTTCAGTATGTAAGATTCATGTTTACAATTTCTCAAAAGGTGATGGTTTTTTACTCATCCCGTCTAGGGGTGATCAAGTACTGTAGGAGTCTTGATCTTACCTTCGTCCTGGTGCTGGCAACGCCAAAACAACCAGTTTTTGGGACAAACCCTGCTACATGATCTATTGTTCGATACCAATAATATACTTGAAAAAAGCCAAACTCGCTGAAAGCAAAAAAAGCCAGCTTTTGGGGACAGTGCTGGCCCAAAGTTCAGAGAAAAAGGCCATGTTTTGGGGCAGACCTAGGACCACTGTCCCCATAGAACATGACCACCCCTGGCCGGACCCGGGGTGGTACTAATAGAAGGGAGCTGATTTACTTCAACAAATATTTCCAACATTATCTAAAAAAGTATGCGTAGTTTGTTATGAGAAAACGATTAACTTCGTGGAGCTTTATCAAGTATGAAATCAGTAAATGTAAAGAACAAAATTTAGAAAGTTAACTATTTTATCAGTAATAATGAGTGTTGTAAATATTTTGAACTCGGTTTTGAATGATGTAGAACCAGACGAATGGCTTTAGAAAAACTGATGGACTGACATTTCCTCGTGATTCTAGACTGATTAGACTGATTACAGAGTCGTAGTTGTCGCTGTTGATGTCGGTTTGGTGCAAGTCTCGTTTTGATGAGCGATTACTGGGACTCATCGTAATCAATCTAAATCAAGGCTACCAAGAAAAGAATTTTAATAATTCATATTTTCTTATGAAAGAGACACTAAAATTGGGGGAAATTAAAGGCCCCAGGGAGAATCATGTGTCAGTGGATTGTTCAGTCCCAATGATATTAAGGAGTTTTCGGAGTCGCTTTGGAGCCCCTCTTGACAGGATAGTTGATCTCTAGTTTATGGAGCCATGAAAACCGTGTTAGAATATAAGAATCTTTTTTCCTAAAGTGATACCATGTGTCCTAGTTTTTGGAAAAATATTATGTAAGAAAGTGCAACAAATAACAGAAACGTTTAGTGTCCTTGCGTCCTATTGCCCCCTTATTGCACATTCCGCATTCTGCACAGCTAAGTTACCGCTGCGAAGGATTTTGGAGGCGTGGCACAGCCTGGTTCCCTGCGTCAACTTGACCGCGTTCGCGTGAGAGTGCTGGACGCCAGGGAAAAGAAGTTGCGGCGAAGGATTTCGTTCCTTCCACGTGAGAGACACAGAGTGCGGAACCGCAAAAAGAAAATATGGCACCAACTCTTGCTTATTGGAATATAAGAGGGGTAATAGATCTATATATGTTCTATTTTCGATTGCATTCAACCCAGTGTTCATCAGTGAATGTCTTGCATCAGATAAATACCCGTCAAATCTTGAATATCCGTTACTTTTATCCGTTTGCTTTTTGGGCGTAGAGAATAGGCCTAAACAACCGCAACTTCCGCCTTGAATTGCTCCCCCACATTGTTGCTTTGTTTTATTCTGTGATTTGATGTGGACAGGAATGAGGAATGACAGAAAAATCAGATATATTTCTTGGAGGCAGATGTGAAGAATGTAGTAAATTTCAAAAAGGATCCACAAAAAGTACTAGTCTCCAACCAGAAGAATCTATTGCTTGACTTGACAACAAATTATTCCATGTAAAATTTCCTAATCCTGTCCTTGTGTGTGCAAAAGTTGCTTGTTGATGTTGGCTGCACATTGGCTGTTAAAAAAATGATTCTGTAATTTTTCTATGGTATTGGAACCCCTAATTTCACTGCAAGTCTTTTACTTAGGCCATTAAACTTGTGTTCGCAAAAAGCAAATTGGCTTGTCTATAAATAGAACAAAGAAAACACTCAAACACAGCATTGTTTCTTTTACTATCCATTGTTCACGGCGTATTTGCAACTTCAATTCGAATGGGATATTTGTAGGTTGTTTTGCTCTTTGCAAATGCAAGCTTTTAACCTTGCACAAACCCTTTCTTTAGGAAACCTGACGACTTAAAATCAAGATCAAAATTCGCTAAATTTCTCCCTTGCAGCAATGACTTGTTTACATCCTTTAGCACATTTGATTCCTTTCGGAGGATTAAGATGCTGTCCCTGGCTGGGAGCGTAAAAAGCTTTTCCAGGCAATATTTCATCCCCCCAAGAAGATAACACATGCAAAAACTTGTCATTGCTCCTGTCTGGAAAGTGTGGCAACTGCACGCATAAGATTTTTTACAAAAAATGTTTGTACAGGCCGATTTTGAACGAGATCAGTTTGTTCACTACTTTGAAAACAAAGGAATCGAAGACTTTGCACGTGAGCACGCCACTGCACGCGCGAGATCTCCTCGAGAACTGCCATGCTCTGCAGACTGGTCATTGCTGTAAGGCAGAAATAATAGGGGAATTTCATTGTGATTTTAGGCCATATTTAAACGTTTCTTAAAGGGGCTTTCTCACGAAAACCCTGCATAATTTCAGAACAGAATGGCCAGTTTCAGTCAGGTAAACTCTAAAATCAATTTGAACATGTCCACTATGGTGTTGTGGCGCAGTGTTGTAATCCACTGATTTTGCAGCCAGAACATCAGGCGGATGGGGTTCAAACCCCACCAGCACCGCACCTTTTGAGCGTCACCACAAGGGGTTGCCGACTCGATTAGCACTTTTAGCTACTTCTGCGATCCCAGCGCTTGGCCCTAAAAACTGCAACTTCACATTCACTATTAAGTAATATATTTGCCAATATTATTGTATTGTATTATTGTATTGATTGTATTCTATTGAAAGTGAGAAATCCTTTATGATTTTTTGTAGCTCGCCCAACCACTTCGATTGATCTTAGGATATTCAAAAACAGAGTTTGAAGACAAGCGTTATGATCAAGGAGATGGTATGATTAGTTTTCTTGTACATGGTATATAGAAAGCTAGAGAATTTTTGATCGATTTAAAATGAGTATACACACACACACACACACATGATGAATGTTTTATTGTTTCGATTGTCAAATATAGGTTTATATTTATGTATTTTAATTCATTTTTTGTATGATTAACATTCTCAAACTTCTACATTATAGATGTCTATAGAATGCTCTCGTGCAGGCATGGTAAAATTTTCTCATGCAGAAGCTTTGTTTCGTAAATTAAATATTTGTTCTTCAACTCAATCATAGTCTTTATCTTTATCCGTTTAGGTCCTGAAATGGATCGATCATCTTGGACATCAGTAAAGGATAGTTTTGGTCTTGATTTTCCAAATGTAAGTAAAGGAAGAAAATATTTGCATCGTTTCTATTTTCAACTTTTAGTTTCTAATACGTCTTTGGTGATGTTTGAATCTATTTTAGTGAAAACAAAAGTTTTTGTTATTTTTTAGCTACCATATTACATAGATGGTGACATCAAAATCACACAAAGCAATGCAGTAAGTATCTACTATTTTTCACTTGGTCTTATGATTCAATATTCCCTGCAAAATTTGCTGAATCAATGCTTGAATTATGAAACTGTGTAACTTTGAACTCAGCCAAGTAAGAGTCTAATTTTCAAATCATTTTCATCTGCTACAGTAGCTTCTTTTCAAGGAGATATCAGAAATTCTCATAATATGCTGCCAGTATTGATTTCCATTTGATGACATTACAGTATATACACCGGGTGGGTGTCCCAAAAAAAGTTCCGACATTTGACTAAGCACAGAGGAAAAAGTACTGAACCTGGCAATTTTTATTCATTTTAGTTACATGCTTGGCATTTCAACTTACAATTTGCCATATTGTGAGAAGAAATTAGTTTTCTGAAAATGGAATTATGAGCTATAACATTCCATGTTCATGTTGAAGGAGAAACCAGAGACGTTTGTACGCCTATCATTGTGGTGAAAGGGGATTCCCTGGACGAACAGCACCAAAATTGGGTTTAAATTAGTTTATCTGGACGACTAGCAAGAGTTCTGTTTACTGAGCATATTGAAAATAAGGTCTCACTAATTGAATCAAAACTGTTTGCTGCTGCTGCTATTATGCCAACTGAAAATTTCATTTGTAGAGATGATTTATCTTTACTGTTTCACAGAGTAGAACAAACTGTCTTTTCTTAAAGTAAACATAGTTTTATTGTTTGTTAGACCTGTGATATTTATTACGCAATAGTGCACTTTCCTGTCATTCTCCATTAGAAACGCATTCAGTCTAGTTTCCATGTGGGTCAAGCAATTTGTGTAATCTCGCCGTCAGAAATATGACAATAGGAACGGAATTATACTTTTCATTTGATGACATCTAGAATATATATCTAAATGTTATTTGATTTCAAGTTTTACAAAAAGTTTAATAACCATTATAATTTATATACTCATTTTTCATTTCAGATTCTCAGGTATCTTGGCAGGAAATTCAAGCTAGGTTAGTGCACAACTGTTTCTGAGTTCTTATGAAAGAAAATAATATTAACTAGCAATTTTCTATTCTGCTTGTTGATTCAATCTCATGTTTTATTTGCAAGCAAAATATTATGAACAGGATGGTGTGACAAAAATATTGGCAGTTGTTATGTCCTCTTGGTCGTCTTTTAGTCATAATCTAATGGTTTTGTTTCTTAAAACTTCAGATGGGGAGACAGAGGAAGAGAAAAGACGTGTTGACCTCATGGAAAATCAGGTAAATATAAATTTGTGATTTATAAACAAGGTTTTTGAAATTTGTTTTTCTGGTTATTGATGTTGGTATAGGATGACAACTCCAGATTTTATTTGGGTTTATTCAAATCATCTTCATTGTAATGATCTCTTTTGTATTGAAAATTTTGGTATTATGTTTAGCGTTTGCTGGTTTTTCTTAATCGCCCCACGTCAGTGGGGCCATTAAAGACTCCCCCGCTTAAAAATATTATGTTGTTGTTGTTGTTAGCAGACGGAGAAGAGATCTCAAATCGCAAGATTTTTCAAACAGGTTCAAAACCTGTTTGCCAAGCCTGTTGCTTTGTTTCCTTGCTTATTCATTGCAACAAACAGCCTTTGAAAACAAATTCAATAGAGACGTCATAAAGTTTATTTACGTCCATCATGGACTTTATTGAGGAAACTGCAAATTTCTTCTTTTATCTGGCACAAAGCGAGTCGGACAAAACAACTGAAATTGAAGACAACTGCAAACCAGGGGGTGCTCAACAAAATTCATCTTCGGTCAGAATTAAGTAATGAAAAAAGGGGGGTTTTTTGTTTAAGATGTGCAGGCTAAAGCCTACAAAGTAGTCAGCAGAAATTTGTCAAAATAAAATTATTTACGATAAAATCTTGCCTAAATTTGGCATAAGATTTTGAAAGATTTGCAAAGAGACTTAGTTGTTACTTATGGTAAAATAGTGGGGCGCCCCTAGTGTTAACTGTTGGCTAGTCATATTTATTAAATGCTATGTATTTCAAAAGTTTATCTGTCTTATGATTTACAGGCCATGGACTTTAGAAATGGTTGGGTTGGACTTTGTTATAACCCAAAATTTGTAAGTTTTATAGCTATTCTTTGAACTTGTTGTCATCAACTTGCTTACATTTTATTGTTTTGTTGAGACTGTCTAATGACTAATGGAACCATCCATTGCTAGATATATTTATGCAACAGGGTTTGCTTGTGAAAACCCCTGGTTAATGCACCCCTCTTTGCATTAACATTGAAAGATTGTGGTATGCCTCTGATATTTGTGTCACATTGGTCACATCAAATGCCACAACATTGTGTGTCATAAAAATATTTATTGAAAGAACAGCTCTTAGTTTGTGTGTACTTTTAATGGCTTGATGTGATGTAAGTTGAGTTTTCACAAATTTTGACAGTTGCTGACAAAGATTAATATTTATACGTTTTGATCAAGTGCTAATAGATTTGTGAATTCAATTTTGACAGGATGAGATGGTTGATGGCTACAAAACAAAAATAAGCCCAATGATCAAGATGTTCAGTGATTACCTTGGAGAGAGGAAGTTCTTTGCTGGGGATAAGGTCAGCTCAAATATTCTCATTTTATGATTCTTGGTATAGCACTCTTCTTAGGTAATCAGCACCCTCCTTATATAGTCAGTACCATCCTGAGGTAATCAGTACAATTTTCAGTTACTCAGCAAAATGATACTCTGCATGGACATACAGACATTCCTTGCACACATTAGCATGCAAGCATGATTGGCAGGCAAACAGATGTCATATCTATATTATTTTAGACAAAGGACTATATTAACTGCAGGCACATTTCCTTCTCCATAGTTCTTTAACTGCTCCCATGGTATACAAGATTTTAAAATTAGGCTTGAGGGGAAAGTTCTGACCAAAATATATCAAATGATTGAATGTACTATGAAATGGCATTTGGGACAGCTTTGAAATTTATAAATAGTTTTGGATTACTAATCATATATCTATAGTAATTTTAAAAGAAAACTACTTCATCTGGACGAAACTGGTTTTTATATATTTATCAAATTACAGTTAACAATGGTGGACTTTGTCATGTATGAGTTGCTTGATCAACACAAGGCATATGATGCTTCCTTTGTGGAACCTCATCAAAATTTGGTGGTAAGTTTTCATGTCATTTTAAAAATCTTAGGGAACAGAACTTCTTAAAAGTCATTTTGTACTCAGAACAATGGAAGAGCTATGAAACAGTCCTCTTGTATCCTTAAAAAGCATTAGTTGAAGGTGTTGATGGCATAGAAATTTCTTGCAAATCTTCAAAGGTATTATCATGTTATTATGAATGTTGTTTTTCAATTTTGATTTCTCAAAAGTTTTCATCTTTTTTTCAGGATTTTTTGAAGAGATTTGAGGTACTTTGTGATTTTTTTTCCTGTTTGAGATATTTTAACACAATTAATGAACAGTGGCATATTTAGTGGCTTATTCGAAAACAAAATAGATTACTAAAAAAGAATTAACGTTGAAGGGAAAAATTCACTACTCGACCAGGAACTCTGTGTGATGCAATAAACACTGCTGCTTACTAGACCCTAGACTGTAGCCATTAATTTGCAAACCGCAAAAACTGCTCAGAAGGTGTTTAACATGTTACATTAAAAAAGAAGAAGGACGTTGAACAATATTTCGTTATGTACAACGGGTAAATACTTGGTATTATTGTTTGGTTGAATTTGTTAGTTCTACCATCTTCTGAGTTTTTACATTCACAAATTTTAAATTTGTTCCCCAAGTTGTAAGCGGAGTGAATAAATTACAACTCCAATCCTCTTTGTTTAGGAGATTCCAGAGATTGCAGCATTCCAGAAGTCTGACAAATGCTTCAAAGGACCAATCAACGCTAAAATTGCCAAGTTCAAGTGAGCCTATATGGTGCAACAGACTGTAATGATCATCAAATCACTGGGGTTTGATTACATTTGATTAATCATGATTAGATGATTTAGAGGTATCACAAAATACCAAAGGACAGCGTAAAGTAGCATTCATTTAAAGGGTATATTTTTTTAGCTTAATGTGATTATCTGTAGCAATTTCAATAATTATGATCAAATCATAGAAATAAGATTTTTAAAATCAAAACAAAAGAACTGTAACGATTTTTGAGCATTCTATTGTTTCAACTTTTAGCATCGCTTCCAAACGTATTTTATTGGGCCTTTGAGTTCCTTTTTGAAGCTTTTGCTGGTACCCTTTCCCAGTTCATACTGAAAAAATAAAACTCGCGAAGAAATATGGTTATGAGAATAATTAACTATTCTTTGGTTACTAATTTATTCTGATCAAGATATCTGTTTTCGTGTTCAAATAAGAGCATAGTTAAAGAACGCCGGTCAACCAGCATCCTTTGCGGTCACGCTTTGCAGAGAATGTTGTCATATTAAAATGGCCGCCGCAGTCGAAAGGCAACAAGCGAAGCGCGCAAAGAATGCTGGTTGATTGGCGTTCTTTAAGAACCTTTCAAGTATCATTTTTCTAAGAATCAACGTAGACGGTTTTTTCTAAAAGTAAGTACTTCTTTGTGGGGTTTTATTGTAAAATATTGACAAGCATTTTTAACAGGCTTTTGGAAGCTTTCGAACCGATATCACATTACGATCACCTGTACAACACCTAAATATTAAGAAATATACCCAAACTTGTTCCCCAAATTTAAGTTTGATTTCTATCGAGTGATCAAAGCAAGAATCATCGAGTTAAGTATGTAAGATTCATGTTTACAATTTCTCAAAAGGTGATGGTTTTTTACTCACCCGGACCAGGGGTGGTCAAGTACTGCAGAAGTCTTGACCCCACCTACATCCCGGTGCTGACAACGCCAAAACAACCAGTTTTTGGGACAAACCTTGCCACATGATCTATTGTTCGACACCAATAATATACATGAAAAAAGCCAAACTCGCTGAAAGCAAAAAAAGCCACTTCTAAGTCATCTCTAAAATCGTTGATGGTATGAAAAATCTGACTGCACTGGCTAATTCTACGGAGTGCAAACCTATAGAACATATCTTCATTTGCAATGTATCTGCTGCTACTTGCCTGCATTAGGGAGAGTAAGCCGTGGTTTTTGGAAGTTTTGCTTGAACAGCCCCTTTAATATTTACTTGGCATTAGATAATTTTTTCCTCAAGAAAGTCATCATTCATCATTGTGAACGAGTTCTAAACTGATGGTATTACGGCAACACACACAGATTCTATTGCATGTTAAAGACAAATGACGGATATATAGCGCCTAGTTTAAAAATAGAACAAAAAATGTCTGAGTGCCTTCATTGTCCAGTACATTCGATAATCTCTCGAGGTCATCAAATACAATGGAATACAATAGGCTATATTTGGATTGCCCAGGCCCCTGATTTAAGTCGCCTTATATCTCCGTCATTTGTCTTTAAATCATAAGATAATTTGTTTTATTGATTTTGTAAAACGCTCTATTGCATTGGGCTATCTTTAGTTGCCCTTTCAATGGATTCCCCACCAGAGGCTTTGGAGCCCCTCTCGACGNCAGGCAATTTCATCCTCCTAAGAAGATAACACATGCAATAACGTGTTCAAGCTATTGCCGTAAGGCAGAAATTATGGGGAAATTTCATTGTGATTTTAGGCTATTTTTGAAGGTTTCTTAAAAGCGGCTTTCTGAAAAAAATTCCTCATAATTTCAGAAAAGAATGGCCAGTTTCAGTCAGGTGAACTCTAAAATCAATTTGAACATGTCCACCTATGGTGTTGTGGCGCCGTGTTGTAATCCACTAATTTTGCAGCCAGAACGTTAGAGGTTCAAACCCCACCAGTACCTCTTGAGCGTCATGACATGAGGTCATGGACTCGATTAGCGCTTAGCTTCTGCAATCCCAGCACTTGGCCTTAAAAACTGCTACGTCACATTCACTATCAAGTAATATATTTGCCAATATTATTGTATTGTATTGATTGTATTCTATTCAAAGTGAGAAATCCTTCATGATTTTTTGTAGCTTGCCCAACCACTTCGATTGATCTTAGGATACTCAAAAACAGATTTTGAAGACAAGTGTTATGAGCAAGGAGATGGTATGATTAGTTTTCTTGTATATTGTATATAGAAAGCTAGAGAATTTTTGATCGATTTAAAATAAGTATACACACACACACACACACACACACACACATGATGAATGTTTTATTGTTTCGATTGTCAAATATATACTTCTAGGTTTATATTTATATCTGTATTTTAATTCATTTTTGTATGATTAACATTCTCAAGCTTCTACAAGATGTCTGTAGTAATGCTCTCATGCAGGCATGGTAAAATTTTCTCTTGCAGAAGCTTTGTTTTGTAAATTAAATATTTCTTCTTCAACTCAATTATAGTCTTTATCTTTATCCGTTTAGGTCCTGAATTTGATCGATCATGTTGGACATCAGTAAAGAATGATTTTGGTCTTGATTTTCCAAATGTAAGTAAAGGAAGAAAATATTTGCATCATTTCTATTTTCAACTTTTAATTTCCAATACGTCTTTGATATTTGAATCTCTTTTAGTGAAAACAAAAATTTTTGTTATTTTTTAGCTACCATATTACATAGATGGTGACATCAAAATCACACAAAGCAATGCAGTAAGTATCTACTATTTTTCACTTGGTCTTATGATTCAATATTCCCTGCAAAATTTGCTGAATCAATGCTTGAATTATGAAACTGTGTAACTTTGAACTCAGCCAAGTGTAGAGTCTAATTTTCAAATCATTTTCATCTGCTACAGTAGCTTCTTTTCAAGGAGATATCAGAAATTCTCATGCTGCCAGTATTAATTTCCATTTGATGACATTACTGTATATATGCAAGAAATCTTTCATCTAGCTGACTAGAATATCTAATGTTATTTGATTTCAAGTTTTACAAAAAGTTTAATAACCATTATAATTTATATACTCATTTTTCATTTCAGATTCTCAGGTATCTTGGCAGGAAATTCAAGCTAGGTTAGTGCGCAACTGAGTTCTTATGAAAGAAAATAATATTATATAACTAACAATTTTCTATTTACCCACTTGTTATTCAATCTCATGTTTTATTTGCAAGCAAAATATTATGAACAGGATGGTGTGACAAAAATATTAGCAGTTGTTATGTATTCTTGGTCGTCTTTTAGTCATAATCTAATGGTTTTGTTTCTTAAAACTTCAGATGGGGAGACAGAGGAAGAGAAAAGACGTGTTGACCTCATGGAAAATCAGGTAAATATGAATTTGTGATTTTTAAACAAGGTTTTTTTAAATTCGTTTTTTTCTGGTTATTGATGTTGGTATAGGATCACAAGTCCAGATTTTATTTGCGTTTATTCAAATCATCTTCATTGTAATGATCTCTTTTGTATTGAGAATTTTGGTACTATCTTTAGCGTTGGCTGGTTTTTCTTAATTACATTTATTAAATGCAATGTATTTTAATTTTATCTGTCTTATGATCTACAGGCCATGGACTTCAGAAATGGTTGGGTTAGACTTTGTTATAACCCAAAATTTGTAAGTTCTGTAGCCTTTCTTTGAACTTGTTGTCATCAACTTGCTTACATTTTATTGTTTTGTTGAGACTGTCTAATGACTAATGGAACCATCCATTGCTAAATATATTTGTGCAACAGGGTTTGCTTGTGAAAACCCCGGGTAATACATCCCTCTTTGAAAGATCTTGGTATGCCTCTGATATTTGTGTCACATTGGTCACAGCAAATGTCACAACATTGTGTCTCATAAAAATATTTATTGAAAGAACAGGTCTTAATTTGCGTGTACTTTGAATGACTTGATATGATCTAAGTTGAGTTTTCACAAATTTTGATAGTTGCTGACAAAGATTAATATTTATACGTTTTGATAAAATGCTAATAGATTTGTGAATTCAATTTTGACAGGATGAGATGGTTGATGGCTACAAAACAACAGTAAGCCCAATGATCAAGATGTTCAGTGATTACCTTGGAGAGAGGAAGTTCTTTGCTGGGGATAAGGTCAGCTCAAATATTCTCAATTTACGATTCTTGGTATAGCACTCTTCTTAGGTACTCAGCACCCTCCTTAGATAGTCAGTACCATCCTGAGGTATTTAGTACCATTTTCTGTTACTCAGCAAAATGATACTCTGCACGGACATACAGACAGGCCTTGCGCACATATATATCAATAAATATATCAAATGATTGAATGTACTATGAAATTGCATTTGGGACAGCTTTAAAATTTATAATAGTTTAGGATTACTAATCCTATATCTATAGTAGTTTTAAAAGAAAAGTACTTCATCTGGACTAAACAGGTTTTTATATATTTATCAAATTACAGTTAACAATGGTGGACTTTGTCATGTATGAGTTGCTTGATCAACACAAGGCATATGATGCTTCGTTTGTGGCACCTCATCAAAATTTGGTGGTAAGTTTTCATGTCATTTTAAAAATCTTAGGGAAATATGAAGAATTACAGAACTTCTTAAAAGTCATTTTGTACTCAGAACAATGGAAGAGCTATGAAACAGTCATCTTGGTACCAACTAGAGACCAATATATTGGATGTAATTGTCTCCTTAAAAATCATTAGTTGAAGTTGTTGATGGCTAGAAATTTCATGCAAATCTTCAAAGATATTATTCATGTTATTATGAATGTTGTTTTTCAATTTCAGTTCACTCAAAAGTCTTCATCTTTATTTTCAGGACTTTATGAAGAGATTTGAGGTACTTTATGAAATATTTTCATATTCAAGATATTTTAGCACAATTGATGAACAGTGGCATATTTCAGTTCTTCAAAAATAGATTACATTTCAATGCAGAATTCGACTGCAGGAGTTTTTGAAAACAAACACAAAACGAGTGTCATATACGTGGGAGTTTTTCATTGCAAAAAAAGAACTAACTTTGAAGGGAAAAATTTACTACTCGACCAGAAATTCTGTGTGATGCAAGAAAGACTCTGCTGCTTACCAGACTGTAGCCATTAATTTGCAAACCACAAAAACTGCTCAGAAGGTGTTGAACATGTTACATTAAAAAAGGAAGGATGTTGAAAAATATTTCGTTATGTACAACGGGTAAATACTTGGTATTATTCTTTGGTTGAATTTTTTCGTTCTACCGTCTTCTGAGTTTTTACATTCACAAATTTTAAATTTGTTCTTCAAGTTGTAAGCGTCATGAATACATTACAACTCCAATCCTCTTTGTTTAGGAGATTCCAGAGATTGCTGCATTCCAGAAGTCTGACAAATGCTTCAAAGGACCAATGAACAACAAAGTTGCCAAGTTCAAGTGAGCCTAAATAGTGAGACAGACCGTAACAATCATCAAATCACTGAGGTTTGATTACATTTGATTAATCATGATTAGATGATTTAGAGGTATCACAAAATACCAAAGGACAGCGTAAAGTTGCGTTCATTTTAAGGGTATATTTTTAGATTGATCTTTTTTAGATTTTTTAGCTAATTTTAGCAATTTTAATAATCAGTTTTGAGCATATTGTTTCAACTTTTATCATCTCTTCCAAACGTATTTTATACTCCCAAAACTTCAAGTCTTCTCAAATATTCTTTGCTACAAATACTAACATTTACGCAAAAATGAAGAAAATTCTACAGACGAGAAATGAACGCATAAACAACGAAGATTTCGGCTCGCTAAATGTTTTGGTTAATTGTTTCTTCTTCTCAAAGACCAGACTGACGAAGGTAATTCTGTGCCTAAACGCTCACGAATTCAAGTCTTCTCAGCCATTCTTTGCTACAAATACCAATACACTTACTCAAAAATAAAGAAAATTCTACAGACTAGAAATGAACGCATAAACAACGAATATTTCGGCTCGCTAAATGTTTTGGTTAATTGTTTCTTCTTCTCAAAGACCAGACTGACGAAGGTAATTCTGTGCCTAAACGCTCACAAATTCAAGTCTTCTCAGCCANCTAAATGTTTTGGTTAATTTTTTCTTCCCTTCGAAGAACCAACTGATGATGTTCTCAATCTTCTTTCATCTTTTTTCTTCTTTTCTATCATTTTCTCCAAATATCGTAGTACTTCTGTGGATCAAAACGAACCAAAACTTATACCTCATTTATCATGATCAAAATTTGTAAGTATTTTTTGAATTATTTCCTAAACTGATTTCCAACTCCCTTGTATCTCTGCCGTAAACCTTACTCAACAGATAATGCAGCGAAAATCCCATTCAGCACACAGTTAATGACGAAAACTTTGCATACGTAAGTAGAGTAAATTTCACACTGAAGCTTGAATCATAATTGAATTCGTCGAATCTTGCAAGCAGATTGCCGAGGGCCTAACTATGGGTAAAATTTTTCAGAGTAATATTATGAGTCTTTGTTAACCGAAGCGATATCATTCAAGTCAAAGAGCACAGGGGAACAAGGGACTCAGGTAGGGGGAATTCAATCCATGAAGTCCACGAAGGGGGAGTCAACCAATCAATCAATCAAGATTTTAATGCTAAGAAGGATTACCTGGTGATTTGAGAAGTTTTGTGATGGTTTTTTGGTTGGCTTCAATTTGTGCCCATTTCTCTTTAAACTGACTTTCCATTTGATCTTGTATCAGTATCATTTCATCAACACTGTTCGTGATCAACTGTGCTTTGTGTATTTGCTCTTTTTCCAGCTGGCTGTCCCCTTGTTTTCCTCCTTTCTTATCCAGTGCATTTGTTAATGTATTGATATGCTTACTTATACTTTCAACTGCACTCTCAAGTTCTCTTTCTTGTCCATTTGATGTAATGGCGACGCTTTCATATGTTTCCTAAGAAAGGAATTTTTTTAGTTATTGATATTTCCTTGATTTTGTTTCTAAATGTACTTTGATTGACATTACAAATTGGCAAAACATTCCTTAAAAATCTCGTTCACATACAGCGAAAATTCTTTTGGTATCGCGAAAAATTCCTAGAAATCTCTTAAGGTGAAGTTAAGGTTTTTAGCACCAAACTCTGGCTTGGATCGCAGAAGCAGCGAAGTGCTAATCGATTCCACAACCCCTTGTCGTGACGCTCAGGTGTTTTCATAAAAATCTCAACTACTTTTTGGAGGAGTGATTTATTGCGTGTGCAAAGCAGTTCTTAACAATTTTTTAGGAAATTCATTGAACCTTTTATACAGAGTACTAGCCTAAAACATCGAATGTCCTAGTTCGATCGCGAGCTCAGGCATAGATGACATAATAGACTTCTGCAAATGTACTTTTAAGAAACTGATTGATCCGAAAAGATACCAAGCAATCTGCTATTTGTGCTCTCTCTGAGTAAAGCTTAACGAGAAGGAAATAGATCTGGGCGTTGTAGTGTTCACATACCCATGCTATGACAATAGGCCAGTATGTATCACAGTAGGTAGCATTAGCACGTGTTTTGGTTATGTTGTAAGTTTAGGTTAGGATAGTATTCCAGACTTGATTTGGTACACCCAAGCAAACACCACATTTTAGCTTAGTGATTCGATAGACTTCAACAAAGCCTTCGCAAAACTACTCATCATAGCAAGGGCGAATTTTGTGAATCAAATTAATCACGTCTTGGTTAAGACAAAGTGATTTGAGGTTTTGAAGAATAAACTTCACGCTTCTGAGTGCTCTCAATCAAATAAAAATAAACAGAGAAGCAAGACCTTATGCTTGGATGCATTGAAGGTGTAAAATCTATTCATCAAAATAGTAAATCGTTTTGTCTTGTCGGGAGACCCGATTCTTCTTTTTTGCAAAATTAACCCTTTGCTACTCTCAAGTGCCAAATAGGCGTCCAGCTGTTTATTAAATTTTAAATTTCTTTCCACCCCAATTATTAAGGCCATCCCTTCTATTTGGCATCGGAGAGTACTCACCATTGGGTTACAATTCCTTCTGATTTGTTTTCTCAATTTTTTTGAATCTTTGATGCTCAAATTTCTTTCTGCTTGAAGTAAATATGCTGCAGTTTGAAGTGATGCTGTTGCTTTGGCATTTACGTAAACACGTTGAAAAAGTTCGGACATCAGTGCAATGTATAAATTTACGGCCATGATTTTAAGAAGAGCAAAGAATAGACACACCATCACGTGTGCCAAATATCGATCGATTACTTCTAACGCATCTGTCTCTAATGGCCCTCCAAATGTCGCCCAATAAATTGTAAACATCTGAAAGGAAAGATCATAAGGAGGAACATTAGGGAGGAAGTGTTGGGGGGAAGTGTTAGGGAGGAACATGAGCAAATCTCGATGTATTGTTTCTCATTGGTCAGTTTTTAATTAACCTCCAAATGTCACCCAGTACACATCTGAAAGAAACGATTATGTAAGCATACATATGTTACTGATATGCATGATACTTATAAAGCTATTCAAGAGACCTTTAGCTATTCTACAAAAGAGTCTGGATCGAGCGATATTTTTACACATTTTAATACGACATGTTCGATTGAGTGGCGCTAGAGCTTCTTATCACTTTTGTTCACTTTCGAAAATTCCTCAGATTTCTGCAAAATGTATGAGGATGTCGTTCAATCCAGACTCTTTTGTAGAATTTCTAAAAGGTCTATTTTATGCCCAAAAGAAATGAGACTTAGTCGAGTAAGAACTGTTCCCTCCCGTGACTAAGCAAGCACAGCATATCATCATAAATCGTTAGATGATAAAACTGCCCTATTTCACCCCTTACCTTAACTAAAGGCAAGCAAATGGTTGGCTTGTAGACTTAGTCGAGTAAGAAGTGTCCCCTCCCGTAACTAAGCAAGCACAGCATATCATCATAAATCGTTAGATGATAAAACTGCCCCATTTTACCCCTTACCTTAGCTAAAGGCAGGCAAGTGGTTGGCTTGGATCAATATTAGCTGAAAACAAAAAGAACGAACTGAATTTAATAAATACTAACAAGAATTAGTAGGATATACACGGAAGTGTTGACTCAAAAAAGATTAGATATCTCACCGTTTCGCTTATTTTGCTGTAAAGTTTAATATTTTCATCGCTAATACCCCTGGTTTTCATCATTGTGGCATTTTCTTCTCCACCAAACATGACAAAAAATGCAACTGACAATGGTATGAAGAATTCCAAGAATATGTATGCATATTGTACGGTTCCTTTCGCAATGTCACCTTTAATGTAAAANCTGTAAAGTTTAATATTTTCATCGCTAATACCCCTGGTTTTCATCATTGTGGCATTTTCTTCTCCACCAAACATGACAAAAAATGCAACTGACAATGGTATGAAGAATTCCAAGAATATGTATGCATATTGTACGGTTCCTTTCGCAATGTCACCTTTAATGTAAAACATTTAATGTTTAGATATATATATAGATAGATAGATAGATAGACAGACAGATTGATAGATGGATAGATAGATAGATAGATAAATGTTTAGCAATGGAAACATTTGCTCATTGTCGGCCGAATGTCCAAGGATGATTATAAGTCATAGTTTGAGGGTCCATCAGTTCTATCAACTGGGAAAACTGCGACGATTGTAATGTAACTTACCCAACATGACAATTAGACCAGATAATGCTGATACTGTCTTAAAAGGCTTGAGTAGACGCAACCATATAAGGAGTGTTTGCACTAAATATATCAAATCCAGGGCCTTCCTCAATTTTCTTGATTGTGTCACAAGGAATGCAGTTTGTACCCCAATTATTGCGAAGATTCCAATAAAAGATACCCATTCGTAATAGTCCCATAGGTTTCTGAAGAATGCACTCGGCATTTCTCGTATTCTTTTTATTTCTCCTTTCAAATATCTTTTCTCTTCTGGCCATTGTGGGTGACAATGCTTCAGATCACGTGACATACAACGAATTCGCCATGTTGTCCAATTTTGATGTCTTTGTTTCACCCTTTTCGCAGCTTTAGCTTGCTGTAAATTTTTTATAAAATATATTAAGATTATGTTGTGAAAGGACTGAATATGTCAGTGAATATTATTTTTCAAGAATCTTTTAATAGTTGCCAAAGAGTTGCTCAATAGTTATTCAATGTTTATTCAAGAGTTACTCAATAATATTCCAATTGTTACTCAAGAGTTGCTCAAGCGTTGTTCAAGGATTGTGCAAGAGAGCAAATATAGATACCTAACATACAATAGACACAACTATGTTGTGGGAATGATTGAATAGGCTTAGTCCAAGATGTGATTGATTTCATTTCATATAATTCTCAAGCCACGTTTTGTTAAATGGTTTATTAAAGCCACTCAAGAGTTTCTCAATATTTGCGCAAGAGTTGCTCCACAGTTGCCCAATAGTTAATAGTTACACAAGGATTGCACAAGAGTTGGTCAAGAGTTGCCCAACAGTTGCTCGATAGTTGCTCAAGTAACATTACTATTGAAAATGTAAATACTTACAGTAGAAATGAAATATATTGTGAGAATGATGAAGAATGCTTCCAATCCAATTCTCCAACCACGGGTTTTATATGGTTTATAAAAATGGTTTTGTCCTTTTATATTTGGGATATCGACAGCCAGTGCAGTGATTATACAAGCATACAACAAATTCAAAATGATGTCGATGATTGAAGCAAGTTTTCCAAATTTCTTCCATTTAACTTCAATCAGTTTATTGATAACAGGATGTTGTACAAGGTCAATGTCTTCTTGGTAAACCAAGGTCTGCAAAGTAGTTTGAAATAAATAGATTTTGATTACATGCGACTAAAAATTTAGAAAACATATTGCTTACTACTTACGGTACCTACAATCTACTATGCAAACGCTACAAGGACGATGTCACAGGAAGCAAAAGACTACCCCGTCCATGACCATTGCCCTTAAAAGGTCAAATGCTTCTCGTGTCGATGGGCCGATTATTCTTTGATAAGTGAAAGTCTCGGGCAGGAACTGGAGTTTCAGACTACGTTTACACTGTACCGGTACGGTTTCGATCCGTTACAAAGTTGTTGCGGTCCAGGGCGTTTATGCTACCCCAGAACAAAATTATTCTATAGATAGAAGGAACAAAAGTGTTACGGATTAGCAGGTCCGTTACACTTTTGTTACGGATCCAAAGTTGTACAGGACAGTGTAAATGGGGTCTCAATTTCAGAACAGTTTGGGTGGACAGACATGGATTTGAAAAGACAAACAAGATTCAAATATGATTAAAAGAAACAATTAAACGAATTGAATAAGTCTGATAATTAAAATCAATTCCACTCGCTAAACTTGTGTTTTGTAAGTCTAGTATTGATTTATTAAAGGGAACAATATTTTGAGGTAGCAGAAATTCTTTTTGGTTGGTTTGTATTCAATCGAAAATTGATCAAGGATTAATAAGATTAAACCCTCTTTTAGCTCAAATAATAAAAGACCCCTTTACCCCAAATAATAAAAGACCCCTTTACCCCAAATAATAAAAACCACTCAATACTAAACAATAAAAAACCCTTTACCCCGAATGATAAAGCATCCTTTACCTCGAGTACGGGCCTTGCTGGTGTACGGCCAAGTTTGCAGCTCACATCAAATTCTAAATTGCTCAGGTAGTAGAAATTCTTTCTGTTTGGTTTGTCTTCAATCAGAAATTGATCCAAGGCTGTTTTTGCTAATTGTGGCATTTTCTCGATCATCAGTGATACTGCGCAGTTACCATCACAATCATACACTGCAGAGGCTACACCCAATCCCAGAAAGTATTCTACTGCGTCTTGACGACCTAAAATTGATTTATATTGATTGATTGATTGATTGATATTTAATTATGTTGACTTATTGTTTATTGGTAATTTGATGAGCATTGCAAAGTAGTTTAGAGTTGCTTCTGTTCACAAATGCAACACAACCACTGCAGTGAATACAACACAAATAAAGCATATATGTCATTTGCCATTCATGAACGATTCCAAGTTATTTCTCTACTGTCCTTACAAAAATGAGAGAAGGATTTTTGAAACAAAATATAAATCTCAAGGAATAATGATGATAATCGATGGAAATTTCACTACTGATAAATTTTGGTTGCTTTGAACAAAAAACCTTCGATATTTAGAAAAATCCACGAAAATCTGCAAAAATCTTTTTGCCTAAAAACATCTCCTTTTTGCGAAGTTATTTGCTTTTCATTTATGATGATGATGATGATGACGACGATGACGATGATGATGATGATGATGATGATGAAGGATTAGTTAAAATTCTACCTTGCTCGGCAGCCAAAAATAATGGCGTCCTGTCCTTATAATCTCGATCACTGACTTTTCCTCCCAGTTTCATCAAACATTTCAAACTCTCCACCGCATTGTTTTTCGCTGCATAATGCATCGGTGTCTGCAATTCACCCATTGTTTTCACGTGAAGTTTGGCTAAAGTTGAAATAAACAAATACACATAAACTAAGAAATTGAACCGGTACTAATAGTTAAATTAAAATTATCAGATTTTGAGTACTGAAAGTTCCTTAACAGTTTCTAAGAAGGTTCTTTCTTTTTCTTCCAGTTTTTTTTATCTATGGGAGGATCTCCTGTGCCACAACCAAGTTATAAACCACGCGTCAGATAATTCAAGTAACAAGAAATTTAATCATTTTTTACTTTAATCATAAATCGTTTCAAATCAATTTAAATCATTCCAAATCAACAGAAACACCTACCACCATTTTGCACAAGAAATTCAATCATTTGTGGGTAATTAACAGCAGCTGCGACATGTAAAGGTGTTCTTCCAAAAGCATCACGGATGTTTATGTCACCCCCATTGTTAATCGCAAATTTTGCCACATCTGTGTGCCAGTCTCTTGCTATAGCATGGATAGCTGTCTGTCCATGTTTGTCTCCTATGTTTATATCAGCTCCAGCCAAAAGAAGAGAGTTGACAAATCTTAAATCGACTCTTTCATCTTCGTTTGAACTTCGACTAATCCTTGCGAAGTATGTTAATAGGCCACGATTGCTTGGCAGTTCGCAACTTGCTTCATCTCCTACAAAATCAACATGGACACAAGGACTCAGAAAGCAATATAAAATTCATCCAACTTTACACTTCCTCTCGAGCTCTAGCCCTTTCCCTGACCCTTTTCCTTACCAAATAATTTACTTATAGAGTCATACATATGCTGAAGGAAAACGTCCCCATAGTAATGAAATCTATTGATAGCATTAGTACAGGTTCACTATTGGTTTGCTATTATGGTACAACTATTATTTCTTATTTATACAATTGATTGATTGATTGATTGATTGATTGATTGATTGAAGATTATTTGATTATGACATTATTTTTACCCTCTAAGCTGGTCAATTTCCCAGGGTGCAATGTTGCATGTGTTTGTTTTGATTGGCCTCGTTCAGAAACAGGGAGATCTTCCATCGGTATGGGGCCTTTTCGATGGGGTGCAGCTTCTCTCTCCCTCCTTTTTGTCTCATGTCGCATCAGAGCAACCATTTTGTCAAGGACATCTGACATTCTCGACACTTTCCTGTTTCGTCTTTCTTTTTTCTTTGCATCTTTTTTTAATATACTTTTCAGTTGTATTCCTGCTTGTTTATTTTCAACTACGCCATCATCATCGAAGTCATATTCATCTCCAGGCAATTTTCTTTTCACCCATGACCAAACTCTTGAAGCTGCTGATGAGGCGCTTTCAATTATTATCGAAGGAGTCTTTCGAAGCTCAAAAGTTGGCTTTTCCTCCGCCATATTATTCGAAGTTTAATTCAGCCCTTGTGCGGCCACCACTACAGTTCAAATCTCACTACTTTGTACTGCAACGAAAGTGCATTATTTCTAAATCATCTATCTCTCTATCTCTTGAAATATATTTCATTTATTCCATGGTATCCTTGCACTCCTGACGTCGACATTTCGCGAACATAAACCTTGCCAAAAGTCCCAACAAGTTGTCACCTTCGAGCGAATCGAATTTCTTGTTTAAGTTTCGTGGTCAGCTGGCCTTCTTTTATGTCATTCATGCATATTACCACACATAACTTCGGAAATTCTTTTCAAAAGCTAAAGATTATTTGTCCGTAATTCAAAACCAAAGATATGAAGTTTCAAAATCCTAACGAAATTTCTGATATTTACAATGTTACTTGAATGATTTAGGCCTTATTAAAGGTTCTTCTTTGACTGCATGTCTCTCTCACTGTGTGTACCTACAGTCAACTCATGATTATCCTGACGAATTTTAATCTTAAATTGTTCAAGTTTTGCCTTGTTGTGTAACGTTCTTTTGTTTTCATGGTTTGATAGTAACAGAAGAATGCTTTTATTTGTGGTTAGGCCCTTTTGATGTATTTGCCCATGCACAATGAAGCTTAGTAGAGCATATTTCATTTCTTTCGTAAAAGGTCAGCTTCAAAAATTTAACCGTTGTGTTGTTCAGAACTCTGATGAGACAAAGTTTAGATTTAGAAGATGTCTGCACCGAACGTCATTTACTAATCATCGAAACTTTTATCATTTTAATTGATCTTTCGAAGTGAATCGAAAGCTGCAAAATGACGTCGAACGGAGAGAACGAAGCAAGTACCAATAGAGGAGAATCGAATTACTCCGGGGTCGACTCGAGCACAGCTTCATCAAATCAAGAAACAACAGAAGATAATCCAGTTGAAAACAGAAGAAATTCAACACTCGCAAGCAGCCAGCGTCGACGCAAATCAGCACGAAATCTAACATTTGATCCTACCGCAGACTTTTTAGGAGCGAAAGAAAACGAAGAAACCCAGAGCGAAAATATAGAGCCCCAAAAAGAAGAAGAGGGGAAGAAAGGGACAGGGGGGCAGACAGGAACAGATGGTAAAGGGGAGCAAAGTGAGCAGGGTGATTCAATTTTTTCAGGATTTAAGAAGAAAGCGAAAACATTTCGTAACTCGATAAAAAGTAAAACGGATCCATTACATTTCCCATCAGCCCCCGCTTCAAACGGATCAATTCTAAAGATGCCCGAACCGAAGAAAGACATATTAAAAAGACAGGCTGGTATGTGGATGGCGAAAGCAGACTTACGAGATCGTCAAGGACAGAAACCTACTTTTGCCACAAGTCGCAAAATGACGAAATTAGATGCGAGTAAATATCGACGTGGTCCCATTCCAATTGAAAGTCTTCCAACTTCTGATCGTGGCTTAAGCAAAACAACACATGGAACAATCGATAGTGATGATGAAGATGAAAGAATTTGTAGGCCTAGTAGCAGAGGACTGTTGGTTTATTTTGCACGTTTAGGCCAGAGTAATGATGAAAATGAAAAAGTGGATTTGAATTTTGTTGGGTCACTTTTCGAAGCTGGTGCCAATGTCAACCATCAAGATAGGTTTGTACTTTTTATTCCATTGTTTATTTCTCTTGTCTCGGCTGATAAGTTTGTACTCTGGGGATCAAACCCACGCCTCTGGTACCCCGGGTAATAACTTTGTTTCCCGCCAATGAAATCCAGGGACGGACGAAGCAGTTCTTACTTGGAGGAGGACAGCTCTCAGGATGGCACTCTTTGGGACGGGTAGGGTACTTTAAGCCTGAAAAAGGGCCGAAGACCCCTGTGCCCCTGTGCCCCCGGCTCCCATGTCTTTGAAAACTAAAGGCCGAGGAGCAAATCATTCGCTAGAAACCTCTTACGCTTTTTACGGAAATCTTTTTGTTCTCCTGTGAAATCCCTGAAATCTTCTAGAAATCCTTTCTTCTCCTAGAAACCTCGTACGCTTTTTGAGGTAGTGGTGCACTCCTCGCTAAAGGCAATTGATTTTATGATTTAGGTATGGCCAAACTGCATTGCATGCCATTGCAAGAGACTGGCACATCGATGTTGCACGTTATGCTTTAGAACATGGAGCGATGATTGACAAAGCTGATAATTATGGACGAACACCACTTCATCTTGCGGCTGCAGTTGATCATCATGAAATGGTTGAATACCTTGCTTTAAATGGAGGTTAGTTAATCATTATATCTGATCAGTTAATCACTAATCACTAATCATTCAATCGACTACAGTCTAATAAAGTTTATAGCTTTGGATGAACACCATTTAATCACCATTACATAATCAGTTTATCATTTAATCTCTTTATTATTTAATCACTTAATCACTCTCATTCACCTGATTGCTAATTCAAAAGTCACTATCAACCACATAATTACTTAATCACAAATCACTCTAAATCAGCTGATAACCGAATCATAAATCATTCTCAATCACCCTGTCATTGAATCACAAATCACTCTTAATCATATGATAACTTTTTTTTTTATATATCAATTAAAACAACAAACACTAATACATAGAACAGAATACAACTACTGTGCCACTCATTGCAGGAAAGGACACTTAGTCAGCGAGTTCCCACAATGAGTGACACTTACAATTTACTAAGGAATTAAATACAAAAGAAAAATTACAGATGAAAGAAAAGTAAAATAGACGAAAAGCCTGATTGCTGGACAAGGAAGAACTGAGGCTGTTTGATAAACGGCCGATCTGCCGCCCGCCCGACACGGATCCCTTGAATGATAGAGAAATAGTTGGTCTTTTTGTTTTCTTCAATTACGATAACTTTTGCTATATGATAACTTGATCGAGGAAGATCTAATAAATGAAGCAATACATCTTATTGTCTGATCTTTAGCAGTAGTCAAACATTCACTTTGATAAGGAGTTGGCAAAACACATCACAATCTTCTAATCATCCAGTCATCTTAAAAAGTGATTAATGAAATGATTGATGCTAATTGTTGTAGGCGGAGATTCACAAGCCGTCGTGCAATTCCATCATATTCTGATCATGAAGAACCACTTTTGAACGAAATCACACAAAGATAAAAAACAGAAAGTAATTTATCTCCCTATAGGCTCCTTGTCAGAAGGAAACTTGTTTGATTTCATTTGACCAATGTATATCCTACTAATTCTTGTTAGTATTTATTAAATTCAGTTCGTCCTTTTTGTTTTCAGCTAATATTGACCAGAAATCGAAAGAAGGCCAAACTCCACTCCACTTTGCATCTAAAAATAGTGCTGTAAATGCGATCAAACAATTAATCAAACTTGGTGCTAAAATCAACGAAAGAGATGATAAATGGAGAACGCCGTTGTTTGTTGCTGCTGAATCAGGTATGTCTATTTTGATTGATTGATTGATTGATTGATTGATTG
This sequence comes from Aurelia aurita, assembly GCA_004194415.1. Lineage (NCBI taxonomy): Eukaryota > Metazoa > Cnidaria > Scyphozoa > Semaeostomeae > Ulmaridae > Aurelia > Aurelia aurita. The sequence goes on along the minus strand of REGM01000159.1, from coordinate 701,783 downwards.
ATTCATTATTATT
>REGM01000159.1:682412-693198 GCA_004194415.1 Aurelia aurita | reverse complement strand
CAGCCTACGTCCTAGCACTATTTGATTGCCTTGAGAAAAGCCAGGTCATATTAGCTGCAAGAAGGTATTATCAAACCGATTAGTGATTTCGTTGAAACAGCTTTGTTTTTTATTACTAATTGGATCAATCTGAAGTTCAACAGAGCATTGGGGAGAAATTCTTATTTTCCCCAGTTGTTTTCAATTAGCCGACGGAGATACCTAGAAAAATGACATGTTTAAATCTCTCAGATTTTGTTGACGATTTGCCAGTGACCAATGCTGGAAGATTAAACTTGGCAGCAGACGCCACTAATTAATGTTATTTGGTTTATTAATTTTTCTTTTGTTTTCTTTAGTGTCGAAGACGTTAACCGGCGAAAGAAGAGGACGTGGGACCCTTCGAAGGAGCAGATCGTCGCAGTCTCTGGCTTGATTTTAAAGCTCAGTTCATACATGACATATGACGTTCGACATAAATGCGCATATTATAGTTGATCTTATAGATTTGTATTAGTTAACTAAGGGGTTATTTTAAATAATGTTGTGCGACTCTGCCACGTTATATTGTGTATATATTTAAGTAAGGGGGCGAAAGACAGGAGGAACTCACCTTGATTTATAACAGTAACGAATTTGGGTATCAAAAAAGATTCTTCAAAGTTTCGTCACAATGTTATTTAAGTTGCATATAACTTAGTATAACGCAAGTTTAAGGTATTATTATCATTGTTTTATTTAAAGTTGGCAACTTACATAGCTACATAAAAAAGCTAATTCAAGCCAACAAATCAATTTCAAAGTTACAGAAAAATTACCCTGGGTACCAAGTTTTGAGTGTCTGGTACCCAGGGTACAGAAGAATATAAAAAAGTAAAATTAGTCGATAAAATTACAAAATTCATATTAAATCTAAATCAAAACAAGATGTGTAAAACTATAAAAAGCCGAGTCGAGAAATGTACTGCCTGCAAAATCTACAGTCGCAGTCTTCGTTTTAAGTGTTTATGGTTCTGCAATTCCCATGATATTCAAATCTCAAGCTGGAAATACTTTTGAATTGTCAAACGAAGCGTCCGGAGAGTACGCATAGTATGAAATTGGAATTGAGCGTAAGTGAACCCAACTGTTGGTACATATTGTTTGGATCAACTTGTCATTAATTTTATTGTTGAAATTTGTATTTGGAAACTTTGTTGAGTGTAGTCTTGATGACATTCTTTTTTGCTGAATTATTTTTGTAGTTTTGCGATGCAGATCAGAGATTTTTAAAGGAGTAGAACTTCATGTCTATTTGTAGTTTAGTCAAAATATTACCAGAAACTTTTTTTCTATGCGTTTCATATTTCTTGTGTTTACTGATCTCAAAATCAGCGTGTGTGTGGCTAAAAAGCATGAATTTTCACTCTCAGCGGAAGGAGCAGAAGAGACTATTTTTAGCTTGATGCCCGTCAGTTTTTCCTCTCTACCAACCTTGAGTTCCGCTTTTTATTTTCAGATAATCATAAGCTCCTTTACAGGCTAATAGCCATATGACATTTAAAATAGAATTCAAAAATTTAGTAAACTTGTTTCAGACACTTTGATCTCTAATTTTTTTCAATGAACTGTTCTTACGATAGACAGTTCATTATAAGAACTTGTAAGAATCTTGTAAGGACAGTTGATTGAAAGAGATCATAGATGAAAAATGTATGAAGCAAGTGTGCCACTTTTTCGAATTCCTTTTTATTTGAGGAATGTAGTTGCAAGAAAAGATCAAACCAAAGGTAACAACGAACAAAGAGAGAAACCCAACTTTGTACGTCATTGCTCGAACCAATTTAGCTGAGTTGAAAACATCGCCATAGTGAATTAGCAAAACCAAAAAATCTTAAATCAATTCGCTCTGGAAAAGTTGTTTTTGCCATTGCCCAAATACGACTCGCGTCAGCCGAAATAAGGCTTGTGCGCCATAGAACGCTTACCTTATTAGGATATTAAAAAGAAGAACGCTTCCAATTTGAAGTCAGCTGGCCTGGTCTGCCACGTGCGTGCACTGGAGGGCAACCTACTATACTCGTTCGACTCCCCTCATCTTTTCATAAAAGGACTAATGATTCTTTGTACCAAGATAGAATATGAAGACTTTTATCGACCTCCATGACCATAAAAAATTGAATTTAATTCCTGCCTATTGATATTTCTACAAACTGAAGTAAAATATCGGCGAGGGGATAGACTGCCCTTAAAAACCCATTTTTGCATGTGAATGGAGTGAGTTCGCCGCACAGCCTACGTCGGAAAGTAGCCTAGTTCTGTGAGCGATACATGAAGTACAAGATTATTTGAATGGAATCTCTTGCTGTGTGGCAAGATCGAAATAGGTTGGGAAATGGGAAAAGGAAAGACAAAATAAAATCACGAAAACATCATCAATTAAAGACTTCAGATGTTTCATTTTGATCAATAAAGACCTTAATAGATGCTGCTTGCAAATACAACTTTACTTTTACGTGTTGGGAATGCGGATGGTTTCATGTTTCGATGTGAATTGAACGACGCTTTTGGCCTAGTCCTTCAAGGGATTCTCGCCTTCACCGCATTTTGTATCCTTATTTGTAAGTATATGGCGTTCCGTGGCATGTCATCCTAATGCGGATTAATTCTAACAAATCGAGGAAACATTAACCGTTTCTATTTTGAATTATTTCCAATCTTGCTTTCATAAAGAGGGGATGCAATGCAAAGTTCAGACAGACGGCGAGGAAGGAAGTTTGTATCCTTCCATAAAATAGACCTTTGGGGACAAAAAGCTGAGCAAATAAAAAGGTTTCGTTGTGGTGTAAACTGGGGGTAGTAGTCGGACATTGCAAAGCAATATATTAGTAATTTTTACCAATAAATGTATGTATGTAGGAGGAGCGAAGAAGGCATACGAGCATACGAGACTCACACACAATGATGTACAAGATAACGAATTCTTTAGTTGCAATCAATGGTACACAATATCTAAGACCTGTAAGACAAAATAGAAAATGTAAAGACTTTGCCTTCATCCTACCCAGCACAGGCCCAGACTATTTTAATTATTCTTTTTTCCCGCGCGCCATAAAGGACTGGAATTTTCTTCCAAACCAAGTAGTAAAAGCACCAACCATGGACCCATTTAAGACACATTTATCAACTGTATAATAATATATCTAATCTTCTGTTTTGTTAATTAATCACCGTTTTCTTTGTATATTAAACAGGGGTGGCGCCAGGAATCCTCCGACGGAGGGGCTGGAACTTCCGACAGGGGGGCTAAAATGGCAAAAAAATGCTGTTTTCGTACGTCATTTTGCAAAATTTCCTCCGACAATAACCCAAAATTTCCTCCGACGGGGGCTAGATGCTTCCAACAGGGGGGCTGTAGCCCCCCTAGCCCTCCCCTGGCGCCACCCCTGATATTAAATACTATAGGTCACTACATGTAAGCCCAGTTTGATTCACCTACCTCTATTGTTTTTTCCCTTTTCAATCCAAACCAAAAGTTATCTTAACGGCTTTACATGCAGTGACCAATTGTATTTCATCAGCGGAGCCCTCAGCATTGAGGTTGCTGATTATACCATGTAGATGTAGATGTATAATTTTGCCACCAAATTAATTACAATATAAATCTAAGAAAGTGATCTAATATTTACAAAATTTACCAGGCAGATGCTAATAATGTATATAGTCTAAAAACACGCCAGGTTAAAAATGGCAGGGATAAGCATTGAAGGTGAAGTTGCGTTTTTTAGCGCCAAGCGCTGGGATCGCAGAAGTAGAGAAGACCTAATCGAGTCCGCGACCCCTTGTCAACATGACGCTCAAATGGTGGGCCTCTACCTGGGATCGAACCCTGTCCGCCTGACTGTTCTGGCTGCAAAGTCAGAGGATTACACCACTGCTCCACAACACGTTATTTAGAATGGTCAATACGACCTTGTTTCCATAATGGTCCCTCCATAGGTTTTGTTAAAAATAAAATGTTTTCAAGAGAAAAAAAGGATTTTGTGTCGAAAACTGGAAAAATTCATTCTGAAACAATGTTTGTGTTCCAAAAAGAGATTAGGTTGTTAATACCTTTAAGGATTAAGCAATTAAACACTTCACAACTTAATTCAAAGGTGTTACGTTTCTAAAACTACTTGATGGCTCCGCCCATTGTATTTTTTTACTGTCTTGAGATGCTACTGTCTTTCATGATTTTGAAGCTCAATAATTGAAGGATGTAGGCGCACGCAACTCAACTGGTCTGGCGCTATTGATAGCTTGTGTCAGAATTTGAACAAGAAAGGCATGTTACTTCCAATTTGGATCTTATCAAACAATTTGCTGTGACAATATTTTGCAAATATTGGTGACAATATTTGCGGAAATAATTTGCAAGTTTTTTCATTATCAACACCATTCTCAAATAGTAACTATGTATATAGCTCTGGAATAATGGTTTTTCGGGAGTTTCTCTTGTATGATGACTTTCTTGCTATTGAATATATAATTAGTGAGCAACAATTTACTGACAAATTTGCTTTCTTTTTTCCAGTAAAGAGATTCAGGGAACCTCCTGCAGAAAGAAGACCTGTTAGGATCTGGTAAGTCATTCAGAAATTTTAAATGTTGACTCTCATCTTTTTTTAATGCCTTTCTTATTTCATAATCAAAGATGAAATTTTAATGCCTATTCAAATGACAACCAATGGTATGCTGAATTATGGACTATCTTCAGATGATTTTCTGTCTATGAGGAATTTAAAGTAGAAGATGCCATTCGCCTGTTTCAGAATAATGGAAGAATTTGCTCACTATAGATGATCAAACAATAGGACAATAGGTGGCATGTGATTATTATTACTATTATTTCACATATTTAAGGAGGGTAGCCTTTCAGCAAAGCTGATTTACAAGGGGCCCTCCACTACAAAAACTTACAAAATTAAAATACAATAGGAAACTAAATTAACCTAAAACAATTCAATTCGTAAACTAACAATAAAAACCCTATAATCTAAAATAAATATTTACAATAAAACAAAGTCCAAATGGCAAACACCTATACAACACATTGTTTGAAGCTGATCTTCTTTTGTTCCATGTTTAGAGTATTTCACTAAGTTCATTTACTAAAAATTTTAAGTTGATTTTCTGTCTTTAAAATAAGAAAATTTTTTCTTCTGAAATTTAGAAGAATGAAATCTCAAATCTTCATGTTGATAAAAACACTGTCTGTTGAAAAGTATACATTCATGATTCTTTGATTGTTTTCTTTCTTTAGGTTTTATGACACATCGAAGCAAGCAATAGGCGCAATTATTATTCACTTTGCAAATGTTTTCTTAGCGAGTGCTTTCAAAGGAGATCCATGCACATGGTAAGATCATATCTTGTTTTTGAAAGGATAATCACAAGCTCCCATTACAGTAGATAAAGAATTTAAAAAATATTGAATTCTTTCTTTAATGTTTCGCCGATAATGCGAAAGCAAAACATTAAAGCAAGCATGTCATATTTTGGAATTTCCTTGTTTCTAAGCCATACGAATCTTCTTGATAGAAAATAAATAAAAAGATATATTATATATATACAGACTCTTCAAATACAGAAGCAGTTAAAAATGTGTGCTAAATTATATATATCTACTGTACATTTATATACAAAAGCTATGCTTTTTTATCTTTCTTTGCGCTTCATGCAAAAAGAAAAAATGTAAGTTCTTCTTTTTCATAAAGTTCCAAATTCATGTGTAATTTTCAGGTACTTCATCAATTTTCTGTTGGATACAACTGTTGGGTTGGTCATAATTTGGATATGCCTTAAATTAGCATCTTGTTTTGTCAAATTGAAAGGATGGAGATCTTTGAGATTTGGGGAGTATGGTAAGTTTATTTTACTTTCTTTCTCTCAATGAATGCATCCACTGTAACAAATAAAACACAAATTAATAAAATAACTGATAAATATACAGTATATATATAATTAACAAGAGAAGTTTTAAGTTATGATTTATGATACAATTAAGAAGAAAGATTTAGTTCAAGAGATAAAATGCTTCATTTATATACAATTCTTGATGAAACTTTCAACAGTATTTAAAAGCTCCTGTTGAAAGCATTGTTATTTGAAAGCAAGAAAATCACCTTTCCTTGAAACATCATATTTAACTACTTTTTGTTAAGGCACAGCTCTCCAGCAAAATCCATGCCTGTTAGACTTTTGTTTGCAAAATCCATGTCTGTTAGACTTTTGTTTGCAAAATCCATGTCTGTTAGACTTTTGTTTGCAAAATCCATGTCTGTTAGACTTTTGTTTGCAAAATCCATGTCTGTTAGACTTTTGTTTGCAAAATCCATGTCTGTTAGACTTTTGTTTGCAAAATCCATGTCTGTTAGACTTTTGTTTGCAAAATCCATGTCTGTTAGACTTTTGTTTGCAAAATCCATGTCTGTTAGACTTTTGTTTGCAAAATCCATGTCTGTTAGACTTTTGTTTGCAAAATCCATGTCTGTTAGACTTTTGTTTGCAAAATCCATGTCTGTTAGACTTTTGTTTGCAAAATCCATGTCTGTTAGACTTTTGTTTGCAAAATCCATGTCTGTTAGACTTTTGTTTGCAAAATCCATGTCTGTTAGACTTTTGTTTGCAAAATCCATGTCTGTTAGACTTTTGTTTGCAAAATCCATGTCTGTTAGACTTTTGTTTGCAAAATCCATGTCTGTTAGACTTTTGTTTGCAAAATCCATGTCTGTTAGACTTTTGTTTGCAAAATCCATGTCTGTTAGACTTTTGTTTGCAAAATCCATGTCTGTTAGACTTTTGTTTGCAAAATCCATGTCTGTTAGACTTTTGTTTGCAAAATCCATGTCTGTTAGACTTTTGTTTGCAAAATCCATGTCTGTTAGACTTTTGTTTGCAAAATCCATGTCTGTTAGACTTTTGTTTGCAAAATCCATGTCTGTTAGACTTTTGTTTGCAAAATCCATGTCTGTTAGACTTTTGTTTGCAAAATCCATGTCTGTTAGACTTTTGTTTGCAAAATCCATGTCTGTTAGACTTTTGTTTGCAAAATCCATGTCTGTTAGACTTTTGTTTGCAAAATCCATGTCTGTTAGACTTTTGTTTGCAAAATCCATGTCTGTTAGACTTTCGTTTGCAAAATCCATGTCTGTTAGACTTTTGTTTGTGTTTTTAGCAAATCGTTGGAGTGGCTGGTCTATATACATATGATTCTTTCTTTTAACAGGAAAGCCCCCAAGGCTGAAGTGGTGGTTTTGGCAATGTCTAATTTACATCTGTGTCATGTTTATTGAGAAAAGTATCATTGTTTTATTGGTTCAATTGTCATTTTGGGATGATGTCAGAAAATTCATTTTAACACCTTTCAAATATCATCCAAAGATCGAAGCTGGAGTTGTGATGCTTGTTGTTCCTTTTGTTATGAATGTAAGTTGAATTCTTTCCACTTTGGCAATAATTTATAAGCATCCTTTGTAGTATGTCATAGTATTTATGACATCATGCTTTTGAATCCTCTGGTAAAACTCAGTTTTGTGTTTTTAGGTAATGTCTATCACCTAGTTCACAGACTAGTTTCTTTGCATATAAATGTATATTCACATTTTATTATAAGAGTGTTTAATTTCGACCTGGGCCTAATATTCTTAGCAAATTTCAGTATAAAATAATATAAAACATAGCATAGAATACTTTCTAACTTCAGCCTGAGATCGTTATAAAAAGGAAAATGTGTCTGGATCTCTTCAGGGAATGTCTTGTTTTATCATGGAAGAAAATTGCTGTTATCTATTTTGCATCATGCTGACATTAAACCATTTTAGAAAGTTTAGTTGGAGTAAGTTTTTAAATTGTCGTATTTAGTTGCTCCTGCGTACCTAACAAACCCATCTACCTGCTATGGTTTCAGAAAACTTTTCGTGAAAATTATTTATTGAAAATTTGGAAAAATAGCTCTTGATTACGTAGCTAAGAATGATAAAGTGATTTGATAATTATTTTACCAAGGCACTAATGTTCTGGATTGTGGATAACTTCTTGATGAGAAGACAAATGCACAAAGGAGATACTAAAGTTAATGGAAACAACCCATCTGTGAAGTTCCACGCAAGACCACATGACGTAGGGTTATCTGATGACGAGGTGGTCCTGCACAGTCTGATTGACAATGAATCACGTGATATGATTGCCGATGAACATGAGGTGACTCATCGAAAGGAACATGTTGGGTAACTGAACATCAAAACTTTGAGGCTGTTTACTGTATGTGGGAACCTAACATTCGAAACTGATTGGAATCGCTTGGAACTGTGCTGAGTGCATCATTTTTGCATGGGAATGGTTTAAAAATATTCCAAGATTTCATTCAGTATGTAGCAACAGACGGACAGACCTAAAGCGTATCAAATTAACCAACCGCTGAAGCCAACGAAGTGTTCTTTAGTTTAATATATATACAGTATAGCTTATTGAGATTATTTAAGCTGTCAGTTAAATGTTGTTACAGTAGGTTACTAATTCAAATAGTTAGTGTTTTAAAAAAAAGACATTTCATCATTTTTTTCGAAGATAACAGAAAGAAAAAATGTTTGTGCAGTAATTCTCTTCTGCAGGTCATTAGGCAAGGCTTTACTGCAAATCTTTAGGTGACGGGACAGAATTGACAACTATTAACTACTGTATACATCAAACAATAACATTAGGCTGATGATTTCATTCTTTGTTGAATTTATCGTTGGTAGTGCTTCATTAATATTAGCTTTTAACTATAGAATTAATCAAATTTGGAATATAAACGGCTTCATTGCTAAAAATCTTCATAGGTGTTTTGCTTCTTACTTTTGTCAGCAAAGATGTTGATTTTGTGATTATAGCGTCTGATTTTATAATTTTATAGTCTCTGCAGTTATTTGTTGAAAAGTAGTCATTTCTGTAGTTTGAACAACCCTTCCTGTTGAAGATGCAAAGAAGAAACTCAACTGCTGCATGTTAGAAAATGGGTCTTCATTCTAAATACATAGACTTTGGTGCATATCTTAGAATGATAATGTCCTAGGTTGGTGGTTAAAACGAATAGTTGCAGTTTAATGCATTTTAGAATGTCTGCATGGAAACAAACGCACTTAGAACTAATGCATCTAGTTAGAAATGAGATAGTCTTGTCGTTTAAGTTTACGTTTTAGATTTTAATTGAATTTGTTGAAAAAAATAACTGAAATTTGTTTTCTTTTCATACTGGAGCAATACCGTACATGAAGGTGGGTAAAACCTTCCTTGCAAACAGTAAATTACTAAATGACCATCCCTTTACTGTTCAGCAAGTGTAGTGAGTTAATGATTGGTGATGCAAAATTGTTCTTCATAGAATGAAACGAGATATCAACTACGCATGCGTCTTAACATTTTAAATCACCGATAACCCTTTTTAAAATGAAATTATAAATACAGTAAGCAACTACTACAGAAAAGGACCCATTACAAAAAGTAAAGTCATCTTCCTTCTTGTGTTCTTTAGTTTCATCATGTTTTGAATTCTTGTAAGAATAAAGATGAAGGAACAATTATAAAACAGCAAGGCCATTTGCACTTGTCTTTTTGAACATATATTTTCTTTTTACTTCGTTCCGGATTTCTTTATTCCAGTTCCAGCTAGAAGGAAAGAAGAAAATCTACTCTAGGCTTTTTTTGTATTCCATTAAAAATTTTACAGGATATACTACTAATTACACTAGTTACAAATTACACTATTAGAATGGTACTAGAACGATACCACCGGGAGCAAAATACTATAACTATCCCATGGCCATTACATGAAACGTGAACTACATACACATAAACACAAATTCTACAAGCGATTAAATAGTAGGTTTCACATTACATGTCAGGTCACATTTGTGATAATGTCACGTCACTCATGCAAAACGCTTGCTAGTTTTCATTCGTGAATATTTCCACCTGACATCTAACATGCGACAGATTTTACAAACAATCAAGAAACTTTATGAAAAGGGACTTTAAGGTTACGTGGTGCAAAACTAAATTTTGAAATAATCTAAATAAAATGGCATACTGGAAAAGGTGGACCCAGGAACATACAGGGGGACCCTGGTATCATGAAAGGTGGGACCCTGTGGCCACCAGGCAGGACCATGAAGTTTGGTATATCAAATTTGAAGCCCTGAGACCTAGGCTGATCCTCTAAAGGATGGTGCTAATTAATTCCTCCTTTTTATCTTTCCCTTTTGGTGTAAATTTTTAAATTCCTTAGGGCTTTTTAAATGATTTCTCACAATGTTGGTGGTTGTATGTTGGACAGGAGCATTTATTAAATATTTATTCTTTGCAGAGGAAGCTTGTTTGAACAGGATTTAACAAACCTGGGCCATTTCATCAATCACCTACGCATAGCTTTTGCACTTAAAAATTTAGTTACAATTAATTAAAATAACAATTGAAATTCAACCCATACCCAGCGGTCCTTTTTGTGAAGCCTTTTGTTTCGTTTCATCTAACTTTTTCTTTTCTTCTTTTTGCTTCTGCTTGAAAGCTACTTCCTCCTGAATCAGATAAAGAACAAAATTGAAACACAAAGAAATTGAAACAAGTTGATATCTTTATCATCATTCAGTATCCACCCAAATTTAAATATCAGAACAATGAAATTACCTCGTCCATCTCTTTGTTGTCTTTCTTTGGTGCCTTCAATGGCTTCTTTTTGCCACCTATGTGAAGAAAATCAGATTACATAAAGAAAATTGCTCCATTAATTTCAACCACTTACCAAATA
>REGM01000159.1:648022-663706 GCA_004194415.1 Aurelia aurita | reverse complement strand
CCCCCCGCCTCGTACGCTTATGATAGTAAAGGTACCTGGGGATGTGCCGCGCTCAAGGGTATACTTTTTCGGACTTCTGGTCTAGTCAAGGGTATGCCTTTTGGCAATTTTAGTCTAGGCCAGTCTAGGCAAGGGTATAATTTTTGGCAATTTTCGTCCAGGAAAGGCAAAATTTTCTTAATTTGTGTCTAGAAACCCCAAATTTTGGCAATTTTGGTATAGAAAAGGCGAAATTTTGGTAATTTGTGCCCAGAAAACGGCAAATTATGGCACTTTTGGTCTAGAAATTAGTCTAGCCAAGAAGGGTATCATTTTGAAGATGCTCGCGGCACACCCCTATCTGAAATTTGGCCAAGAGCCCCCCCCCGTGATTCATTAGCGATTCTTCTGGCATGAATGTACTCTGAAGAAAGCAGTGTCTCAAAATTGAGACCTTGGTAAAGTCTTACGTTACTTGATTCTCCACTATCAGTTTGCTTGCTAAATTCCTTTAAAAAATGTAGCAAATCTGTGCACAGATAACTTTCAATTTGAAATTTCTGCGGTGGTGATGATAGCGTTTCAGGGAGGAAGGGAACGACCAAAACCTCCCCCTTCTAGCCCCCTGTGATATTCCTAAGCATGCGCATTTGATTTATTCTGAAGGAGTGCTGTTATGAACAAGAAGGAACTAGCCAGAAAGCAAAGGGGATTAAAAAGTAATCGAAACGAAACTTATAAAGATTGTACATCTGAAAAAGAAATAGAAGATGAAGATAACATTAGTGCTTTAAACAGAAAGAAGAGAAAAGCAGAACACTCGTCTGGTATGTATACAAAGAAGATAGGCCGATCTTGTGCAGGTTGGACGGAAGCTACGTCAAGTCAACAAACTGCTTTCTGGCTACTTTTTAGGCCCAAAAATGAAATAATCATTTATTATTGTCAGTCTTGCGTTTCCTATTTACAGATGGAATGAAGGAATTTTTAGAGCACAACTTTTTGAGATTATCAGCAATTGTGAAACTCTAGGGGTCTGTACTCTTTCGTTAGGCTATGTTATGCTCAATAAAGCTCCGTTGATTCAGTTCAAACTATGCTGGCTGAGTGAACTGAAATGACATGTCATTACACACCCAAGCCCAGTGTCCACAGGGATAACAAATGTGAAAATACAACAAAGTGCTGCAGGAATATGATTTCACAAATTGTAACAAGAAATAAAAAATACATTAACTGTCTTTCTGTTGGAAAGACAAAGATTTGAAATAGTTTTTTCTTTGATAAGAACCAACATAACGTAGGCTACTCTGGAGGGTGTTTTCCTGCCAAACCTCCACCGATAAAAATTTGATAAAAGCACCATAAATTGGAGACTTGTTGAATCTATGAACAAACTTCTTTAATCTTTGATATTTGTATTCTATTTGCAGTTATTTGGTAGTATAATAATATTTTCGAATCTGAATGCGAATCTGAATGTTGTTGTGAATGTGAATCTTGTTCGGGGACACGGAGTTTGATTCTGGCATTTTGAAACATCATGCTTTTTGTAAGATTCGTAAATTTCCAAGTTGTTTCAAAGAGTTCCTTATTGTTCTGCCTTCCGTCCTTCAAAAATTTTATCATCATTCATCTGTCAATTTAAGCTTATTCCAGAAGAGAATTTTCAAAAAATTGCTTTCATCATAAAGTACTGTAAACAGCCTACACAAAAATTCACAAAAATTAACTAAGTACAATTTATGGTTTTCATCAAAGATTGAAGTATCACTCTTCAAAATTGGCCCTGTGTGATTTATCGTGGCTGGTGAAACATTCATACTCAAAAATTATGAAAAACATTTTTATTGTTTGTGAAGCAAGAGTTTTAGCACATTGGCAGAGCGGTCGCGGTCGCCCCCAACCAAAATGTTTGACAAAACAATGGTATTTTATTTGAAGACAATGGGGGCAATCAATGCATTTCAACTGAAACAATTAGCTCCGCCAGCCACAATAATTAGCAACTGTTTTAGAGCAAACTGCACAGAACAAGCAAACTGAACACAGACAAAATATACAGGAACTGTGTTACAAATTAATGCACTTTTTTATCATTACTATTTAGAAACTTATCTGATGATTTGCTGTGACCAATGTCAAACAAAAATATTTAGGAAATTGTTCTGTTACTTGAGGTCAATGTTTTTGCCAAATATTGTACCTCAAAAGCGAATGATAAACAAATATTGCTTGTTTCAAGATCTATAGCCTATTTTTGAAAGGCGTTTCAATATTTATAAATGACATTCACATAATGCATTTTTTTGCAGTCTTATCCATCACAAAAACAGATCATTGGATGTAGTGGAATAAGTGAAACTTTGGCAAAATGCAAGTAGATTGCAGAATTATCACTCTGCTGTTCATTGCATGTTTGACTTTTTGCATTTCAGGTGAGATTATTTTATACATTTTTAATTGAAAGCTGGCAGGGCCTCCCATTTTGCTGATCTGGTGGATTTTAATGATTTTAAAGTGTGCTTAGTTTCCCCATTCTGCAGCCACAAACAATTTACTACAATAAACACTAGACCTTTTAGCTATTCTACAAAAGAGTCTGGATCAAGCAATATTGTTATACAGTTTTATAAGAAAGGTTTAATTGAGTTGTATTAGAGCTTCTGTCGCTTTTGTGCACATTTGAAAATTCTACAAAATGTATAAAAATTTTGTTTGATTTAGACTCTTTTTTAGAATAGCTAAAAGGTCTCTTTGCTATTTCATCTTATTGTTGAGAGCTGATATCCATCCAATTCAATGAGCGATGCTGAGACTTATGTAATGAGTATAGTTTCATCTTATTGTTGAGAGCTGATATTCATCTATGTTTTGCAGGGTGCCCAACAAATTTTCCCCATTTGTGCAGCAGTTGTGGAGGAGCAATAAAATATATTGTCTTGTTCTTTATATAGATAGTTGCATACTGATAGGCCTCTAGAGTTTGAGAGCTTGTTCAACACTTTATTTTGGTGTTGTTGGTAAACCTGCTGTTTCCAAGCAACCACTTATTTTGCTTTCCCTGTGCCATAAATCAGCAACCACTCGTCAGATTGACTCAAACAAGGTCTCAAACTCTAAGTTGAAGTTTATCCCATACAACTGTACAAAAAAACAGGACAATTGAAGTTACAGCTCCTCCTCCACAGCTGCTGCACAAACGGAGCGCAACTTTTTTGGGCCACCCTGTCTAGTGACAAAAAGACCTAGGAGTCAAGATCAAGATTTGTAATTTGTTTGCAATAGATTCCTTAATTATATATATAATTGAAAATGTTAACCTTGGCAACCATCAGGGAATCAGATATCAAATTTGATCTAATTTCACCAAATCTTTGAGAACATTTTTTCTTGCAGTTCAGTGATGCATACTTCTTTTTTTAGCTGCAATGAACTTGACCTTAAAAGAAGTAGTACCTTATCCTGTCAGCTTTAAATGTGAACGATTGAAGCAAGAGAACACAGTTTATCTCTACAAAAATGGAATCAAAGTTGCCATGGCAAGATTGGAGAATTCAACATTCAAAGTTGACAATAACGCTTTTACTGCAGTTGCAGCAAGCAGTAGTAATATTGCATTTAAGCTTGTGAAGACTTCTCTTGGAGATGAGGGCAAATACGTTTGCGTAACAATGAAAAATGGAACAATAGTTTATGGAAATCAGTACTCTCTACAAATGTTCTGTAAGTATTTTGAAATGATACCTTACATTAAAAGCATCAAAAGCAACACTTTAACCCATGACAGGACTTGTTTTGGTATCATTGGTAAATCAAAGGACCCTTGGGGTGACTCACAACATATTTATATCGAGACATCGAGCAGATTTATTCCCCAAAGACGCCATATGGCGTCCTCCGCAGTTCAGCTTCTCTTCCCCGAAGACGCCATGTGGTGTTTCAAAAACATGGCTTAGAAATTGCACAACAGTGCCTAAACAAAAGGAGCTTTGTCAACGGGATTGGTACCATTGGATACAGGAAAGGTTGAGCATTCTTTTGGTTACAAAAGGTCAACAGGGGTCAGGTCAAAGTTTTTGAGAAAGTGCATGTCGAATATCTGTGTTTACATTTTTGCGATCGTGGTAAATTTTGTTTCCTATGACATGGAGGCAAACTTACAGTATTAGAAGCAGTTACACGGCATTTTCAGAGAAACTTCAGAGGATGAAGAAGAGTTTTCGGGGTCTTGAGAGCTAATGGAGAAGTTAATTCAGACATTCAGGCTGACAAATAATTGTTAGGGGATGAAAGTGCAGGAGAAGAGAAGCGCGTTAAGGCTGCTTTCCAGTCAGTGGAATTTTCCGAGCGGGCGGAAATTCTATTGTTTAACACAGAAAATGTCGCTTTGCAATTGAATAGAAATTTAAGGTTGAATGACTTTTGATTGTGTAAATTCCGCCCGCTCGGAAAATTCCACTGACTGGAAATCAGCCTTTAGGCCAAAGGGCGAAAGGAAGTTAGGCCGGAGGACTACGGAGCTCTCAAAAGTTCTTGATATTCCAGAAGAATACTTTATCTGGTCCTGTTCATAATATGGATGCTAAAAATCTTGATATTCTGAAAATTCAATCATTTCTTGACCTTTTATTTCTTGAAAGTTTTCTTCTAGCACCATTTGGTTTTGAGATATAAGAGATTCTGAAATAGTTCTCAAATTTAAGTGATAAAAGTTGAATCACTGCGGGGACAAGGGCTGTCTGGAGAGCTTTGTTATGGGGATTGAAACATCACACATAAGACTTTTGTTTGGGGATCAATGAGTTAATGAACTAATAATCAAAACTTTTTGATGTCCTCCAACACTTTCGCAACTCATGAATTCTTCCTGCGTCTAGGGAAGGCACGAAGTAGCTATACCAATGATGTGATTGGCTGTTATTCCCAGCGATCGCACCACGCAGCAACCACGCAGCAAAACAAGCCAGCATAGCCTTTAGCAGCTAGATGTCATACGCCCTCAAGGCTTCATATTGACACTATCACTTTCCAATGCAACCTTAGCTCCATGGCGAATAAGACTAAATGCCATGCTAGATAAGGCACTCTTCTGATGTATGACATTGCGAAGAGCATTGTAGCCTGGCATTGTCCCAAGGCTTCATATCGACTCGAGCTGATCCTAGCACTTTTCATCACACAACCCTAGTGCCATGACAATAATGACAACGAAAGAAACGAATTTCACCCCCACCCGATAGACTCTACTTGTACTTTGTACTCGTGAGTCAAAAAGGACCTGCTGTTTTTGAAGCAACCACTTGTCTTGCCTTTCCTGTGCCATAAATCAGCAACCACTCGTCAGATTGATGCAAACAAGGTCTCAAACTCTAAATAAAAACCTATCCTGTGCAGCTATATAAAAAACAGGATAATAGACAATAATGCTAAAGATGGCAGCCGCGCAAGGCATGCTGGTAAAAAACTCCCTGACGACCACCTAATGACATAAAAATTTTGGTCTGCCGTTTCTACTAGCTAGCTGTGGTAAAGTTTGGAACAACTAATCAATGTAAACAAATAGGAAAATATAGTAATTCGAACGCGAATCTTTAATTAAAACTTCAATTTCAATCAAAACTTTAGTTTTTCCGCTTCGGAAAGGTTTCCTTTTGCACCATGTTGCATTCGAATTCAAGGTTGATTCGAATTCAAGCTTGCTAGTCAAAATGGCAGACCAAAATTTTTATGTCGTTAGGTGGTCATCAGGAAGTTTTTTACCAGCATGCTTTGCAGCAAAACACAACAGAGTCTTTGGAGCCACCATCTTTAGCGTTATTGTCTATTGAAGTTACAGCTCCTCCACAGCAGCTGCNAGCAAAACACAACAGAGTCTTTGGAGCCACCATCTTTAGCGTTATTGTCTATTGAAGTTACAGCTCCTCCACAGCAGCTGCAAAAACGAAGCACAACTTTTTAAGGCCACCCTAAACAATGACAGAAAGAACTGAGTCAAGATCAAGATTTGTAATTTGTATGCAATAGCTTCCTTAATCAATTGAAAATATTAACCTGGGCAACCATTAGGGAATCAGATAACAAATTTTATCTAATTTCACCAAATCTTTAAGAACATTTTTTCTTGCTGTTCAATGAAGCATATTTCTTTTTTTAGCTGCAATGAACTTGACCTTAAAAGAAGTAGTGCCTTATCCTGTCAGCTTCAAATGTGAACGATTGAAGCAAGAGAACACAGTTTATCTTTACAAAAATGGAATCAAAGTTGCCATGGCAAGATTGGAGAATTCAACAGTCAAAGTTGACAATAACGCTTTTACTGCAGTTGCAGCAAGCAGTAGTAATATTGCATTTAAGCTTGTGAAGACTTCTCTTGGAGATGAGGGCAAATACGTTTGCGTAACAATGGAAAGTGGAACAAATATCAATGGAAATCAATTCTCTCTACAAATGTTCTGTAAGGATGTGGAAATAATGCATTTTTAAAGTAAAATGTTCATCTTTTGTAAACAGTGTTTCTCAAAACCTTAAAATGTTATCCCTAAAAATTTCACAGCAAAATTATTTATTCTATGTATAAGATTTGATTGCAATCCTAAAAAGCCATGCTTCTGTTTTTAGATTATTCTCCATAACTTCTGGATACTAAATCATTTATTCCAAGTGAACATTTCTATTTTGTTATTTTTCAACAACTTTCAATGATTTTATTTCATGGAAACTTTTTTATCAAACAGCCGTACCAAGCATCAAGACCAACGTTGAATCTTTAAAGATCTTTGGTGGGGAATCATTCCTACTCAACTGCAATGCAAATGGAAAGCCATCACCAAGTGTACAATGGAAGTTCAAGAATAAACCTATGTCTACGACACCAAACACTATTTTTCAAAAAGAAAAAGCTACTTTGGCAGATAGCGGGAAGTACACTTGTACAGCCACGAACAAGTATGGTAATGTTACAAAGGATGTTACTGTCATTGTTAAAAATGAGTTCCCTGGAAAACCGACACTTACTCTCAAAATTCGCACAGAAAATTCCCTGACATTGTTTGGGCAAGAACCAACGTATTTGGGAAGAGGAAATAAAATTAAAAATCTTGATTTGAATTGTTCGAATTGTGAGTCGGCTTTTGGGAGCCGAGACTTCTTGCGTTCAAATTTCACCTTGGATATAGCTGGACTTTCATCTTCAACAGTGTACAAATTTGAATTGTATGCTTGCAATCAGTTTGTATGTGGAGACAAGACAATGGTAGAATTTGAAACTCAAGAAAGAGGTAATTTATTTAAATGAAAGTTTAATGGCCAATTTTTTGTTGACGAAAGTGTTAAATCAGATTTGAGTTTGACTTAATTTGATTAAAATTGAATTTTTGCGCTATTTGAAATATTTAAAATATGACCTAAAGATTTATTGTAGATATTGGAAATAATATGAATATTGATGCCCTTCTTATCAAATTTACAAAATCTTTTTTGTGTCAGCAAAAAGGACCTCATTACCAGGGACAGACACTTACCTATCTCATCGCATGTTTGTGTCCTTTTCTGGTTGTTTTTATTGCTCACATTTTCTTTGCAACTTTTATGTTCCAAATCTTTTTATGCTCTGAAATAAAACTGATTTGTAGGATCTTTTTCATTCTTTTGTTTTAGCCATGCAAAATTTTACAAAGCTTGTACCAGCTGATGTTAGTTTCAGTTGTGCTCTTGCAAAAACCGGAGCAACTGAAGGGATGACAATTTCACTTTACAAACATGGCATCAGCATTGTAACAGCAACACGCATCAATTCAACTTTCCACTTAGATAATGAGAAGTTTGCTCCAGTCAAATTTAGTGACAGTATCACTTTTAAACTATTGAAGACATCTCTAAATGATGAAGGAAAATACACTTGCGTGACAATGAAAAATGGAAAAGAAGTTCTTGGTTATAAATATTTCCTACATATGTTCGGTGAGTAAATTTTCAGCTTTGATAATTTTAAGTTTATTCTTGAATAGAAAGGTTCGTGTCTAAATTGAAAGCAGGAGGACATCTTCCATATGTTTTGTAAAACTGCAGCAGACATTTTTGTGAACGAATTTTCTAAATATCAGCAGAAGAAATGTTTGAACAGATTTTCACAGGGCAAAATTTCAGCTGCTTCAACGAACAAAAGGAAGGTCAATTTTTCTATAATCGCACACAATTTTGAGATTGCAAGGATCTCAGATTATTGGGATTTTGCAATTTTTTCGGATTTTTTATCAAATACATGCCAATAACTTCTCCAAAGAGTACCAATTGGAATAGGCACGCTGAATACTTCATAGAGGAAATACAGTATATTTAAGATGTTTAATTGCAATAATTAAAAATTTTGTTGCTCTTCTCAAAATTGTAAAAATTCTCATGTGATAGATATTTTTGAAAAGTTTTCTTCTGGTAAAGAAATTCCAAATTTCATTAATCCCATTCCTATGGCGCTATTTACAAACTATTTTGTTAGAATTGACATTTAGAGTTGTTCACGCAACGGCCACAATCATGGACATTTTTCGAATGCAAATCCGAGGGCAAATCTTAGGACAAAAAGGAATTTTTTTTGAACAAATCTTTCTATTCAAACAGCGAAGCCTAGCATCAAGACGAACGTCGTGTCTTTAAAGATCTTTGGTGGGGAATCATTTCTACTTAACTGCAGTGCAAATGGAAAGCCATCACCAAGTCTACAATGGAAGTTCAAGAATAAACCTATTTCTACGACACCAAACAATATTGTTCAAAAAGAAAAAGCTACTTTGGCAGATAGCGGGAAATACACTTGTACAGCCATGAACAAGTATGGTAATATTACAAAGGATGCTACTGTCATTGTTAAAAATGAGTTCCCTGGAAAACCGACACTTACTCTCAAAATTCGCACAGAAAATTCCCTGACATTGTTTGGGCAAGAACCAACGTATTTGGGAAGAGGAAATAAAATTAGAAGACTTGATTTGAGATGTTCGAATTGCAAGCCAGCCTTTGAAGCCCGAGACTTCTTTCGTTCAAATTTCACCTTGGATGTAAATGGACTTTCACCAGTGACAGATTACGAATTTAAGTTGTATGCTTGCAACCGTTTTGCTTGTGGAAACACAACAATGAAAAAATTTGCAACTCAAGAAAGAGGTTGGTAGTTTTGTACTTTCAGGAAATTGAATGGATTTTTTTATTGATGAAGGGAGTTTGTATTTATTTGATAAATTCTGTAATAATAAATCGAAGATTTATTTAAACCATCGAGGTAGTGTTGGGAAGTACATTGATAGAAGTCCTCAAAAAGCTGCCCGTTCCGATTAAGGGCCCCAAATCTCACTGCCATAAGAAATAAAAGAGGTGACGAAATTATTTTGAAATGTACAGCATACGACTTTTTAGGATTTTAGAAAACTAGTAGTTTTTGGGAATTTTGAGATTTTTAACGACTTTTCCAAATCAAAGTCGTAGCAATAATCCCTTTAAAAAGTGTCAGTTTTAAGCGTTCTCAATTGCCAAGATTGGCACAGAAAAGAAATCAGACGATACTTAATTCTTGCACAAGGAGGTGCGTTAAAAATCTTTCTTGAAGCTACCTAAACGTTTTTGCAGGGTATTAACACTTTCTAGGGCGTTAAAAATCTTTCTTGAAGCTACCCTAAACGTTTTTGCAGGGTATTAACACTTTCTAATGCGTTAAAAATCTTTCTTGAAGCTACCCTAAACGTTTTTGCAGGGTATTAACACTTTTTAGTGCGTTGAAAATCACAGAAGTTGTTTGCGCTTTGCCACGTTCCAGTTTTCCGATGACTACTAAGATAAAAACATAAGAACCTTTTGGATGATTACAAAGTCTGTCCTGACCTATGATCGTGCAATCGGGACTTTAGCGTATGAAGGGTTTCTGATGCCTCAATGCGGGTCGACTTCTAACTCAGAGCCTGTTGTGTGAAATAAAACAAACTGTTAACTAAAATTTGCCTAAATCCCGGTCTGAATTTCATTGCATATTAGCTTTTCCTTTAGGTACTGTGTTTCAGCCCCGCCCCGCCCATTTCATCGGACACCGATATGGACGCAGAGGATCGAATCTGAAGCATTCCCCTTGTTTCATATAGTTCCAGCATGAAACAATCAAAATAAAAAAATTTCTGGCACAGATACAAATTGCTCAATATCTGCGGGACATTAATACAAATTTGGTCTGAATGACCATTAATGATCCTGTTTTTCGAACGCTCGCCATAAAGCATGAAAAAGGCCGATGTCAAATTGTCCTTGGTTTTCTATGCGCAGGGGGGATAATTGCGTGCCAAACGCACTTTTTCTTGTCTTTGTGCTAATTATCTGGGATAACATGCTGTTCAATCACACTAATGCGTGACTGACTGACTGACTGACTGACTGACTGACTGACTGACTGACTGACTGACTGACTGACGGACGGACGGACGGACGGACGGACGGACAGACGGACGGACGGACGGACGGACGGACGGACGGACGGACTGACTGACTGACTGACTGACTGACTGACTGACTGACTGACTGACTGACTGACTGACTTCGAAATCGCTTCTTAGATTACAAAGTACTTTGTAATCAATCAGATTTCAAGGATTGGATGTGTATGGTCTTTCACCCAAGGACCAAAATTTTGCTTGGAGTCGTACAGGATAGGAATCTTACAAATGTCGATATTAGCTTTGCTAACTTCTTGTTTGTATACGTTTCGCTTGACATGCTCTTGACTATCGGATGACTTGCTTTTGGTTGACTTGAGCGTCAGGTAAAAAACAAGTCTGAATGTGCCGTTTCTTCAAGCCTGAAGTTTCTTTTCGTGTCTTTGACTCCTCCTTTACTACGCTCGCTCTGTGAGATTAAAATGGAGACTCGCAGCAAGTCAAACGTTTCGGTGATACGACCCTTTTAATAAAACTATATTTAGTGATGATGAAAACATTTATGTTTCTTACTTCATCTTTTTTTCTAACTTTCTTACTTCAGGCAAGCCAACAAAACCTTTGAATTTAGTAGCCACTATGAAGACATCTGGTAGTATAAAGATAACTTGGACACATGGCAAACACTCTCAAGAAGTCGTCTACACAGAAATAGAATATTTCAAGACACCGAGAGGCTCTAGCAAGACGACGGATGTGTATCAATTGAGAAATTATGACAATTTTTACACAATAAAGAACTTGGATGCATACACAGAGTATGAAATTAATGTGGTCACATGTGTCAAGTCGGGAATGAAAACACTTTGCAGCGATCCAAGTGATAGCATTAAAGAGCGCACAAATATGAAAGGTAAAAGCGTTATATCTGTTGGGTGGGTCAGGGAAATATTGCAGTTGCAGTAATAAAGTACTATATATACAATTTAATATGTACAATAATACAATTTTAAATGACCTCAATCAAATCGACCAGTTTGATAGTTAAAATGTGGAGCTTTCTCGAGAGTATATTTCTATCCACATCATTTGGGAGGTCTTCATCACCATACAATAAAAACTGCGTTCATACCTCGTTTGAGAGATAACTATGTCCAAATGGTCGTACTAATGCTAAGACGCCAGCGAGAAGACCTTGTCGTTGTTTTTCTCCCCAAAGACTAACCTGCCAAATGCCCCACTTTTTAAAATAACTCCGCATATTCTTAAATTCAAATTTTGCCATTTTAGCGCCAAGTGCTCCTCGTCAAGTAGAGGTTCGCAATACAAACGAACCCGAGGTTGCAGTTAGTGTACGATGGCATACTCCACAATTTGTTAATGGACCATCAGTTTCATATAGGGTAAGTCTGTATGTCGTATGAATTTCAGAAATATTTACGTAGCGAATAGATGTCGCTTAGTAGTTATCACTAGTTATCGCTTAGTTATCGCTCAACCTGCAAAAAAATAAAAGCTTCTCAAACTGGGATTCATAATCATGTGTACCCTAAAGCCCTTCTAAGTTTCTGAGCTGCAACAATTTTGTGTAGCTCCAGTCAGAGCGCAGTATTTAATGGCTAATGTGGTCTTATTTGCCTAATTTCCACAGTACCATTTACATCTTTTGACCCGTAATAGAAAGTGTACGGCTACAACTTTTATTGCCGAGCCACAGTTGAGCCGGTACAACGTAAACTGGGTCTTAATTACCACAAGTGTTATTATTAAATATATCATCCATAATATTTTCCAGATCCATTTCAAAATAAAAGATAATGGGAATTGGAATTCTAATGATGTTCCTCAACCTCATAATAAACGACGATATGCGCGAGAAATGTCCTTCCCAAAGAGTTACAAACTTACTAATCTGTTGGCTGCAACGACCTATCAAATCAAAGTATCTGCTTACAATGCGGAAGGATCGACTGATTCTCAAATCAAGGAAATCAAAACAGATGAATCAGGTAAATAAAATGTTTTTGATCAGTCATTTATGAACAATCACGTATGGTGAATCACAAGACAACGATCCAGTGGCGTAACGCACGGTAGTTGGGGTTAGAGCAACTCCTAAGGGCCCCTTAAGGTTTTCAATAAAGTAATAAAGTACTACTCTATTAATAGAAGAGCAACCTGTTGATTTGCACTTTAGGGCCACTAAGGGGCCCCGAGCCTTAAAATGATTTGAAAAAACGCAATCATTGCAAGCTTAGTTTATTAAAAAACGCTGCAAAACGCAAACTTCTTGAAGAAGTTTAGTTATATTCAAGGAACATGAAAACATTTAGTGGATGAGATGATTTGACAAAAAGAGCCGTTTCTGTACGATGTTGAAGCTGTATTCTCATAAATTTCCTTGGGAGCCTTTCGTCGATCGCAATTCTTTTCTCCATTCAACTATCAATTTTCATGGAATTGTCTACGAACGATGCATTTTCCAGCAATGTAAAGGGCGTGGTCCTAAACATTTTTCCCTGAAATGAATTCCCGGTCGCGTAGTTCTGCTCGCTCGCATTCAATATCACCCCAAGTCGTTTTTCGTGCCGACGGACCAGTATTTTAAAGCCTTCATAATTAACCTACAATATAGAGGTTTTGCTGTACTAGGCTTGCAAATGATTTTTGTATAAAAACACGGTTGTCAATTTTGGGAAATTTAGCAAAGTTCGCATTCTTTTAATTTCAAGCCTAAGGATGGCTAATTTACTAAGGGTCCTGAGCAGCTCCGTTACGCCACTGCAACGATCACTTGTTTGTTTATTTGTTTTTTTTTTCGACTTGGCATGCAAAGGTAGTTTTTAGGAACCCTGAGAAGCTAAGCTCATCTCATCGAAGGAGTGTTCTGTTCCTACCTCTCGATGTCTCTTAAGTGACCACACCTCGTGATTCCTTTAGCTTTGAATTATAGAGAGCTAGCGATTCCTTTCACTCTATGTAGCTGGTTTGCCAGGATGGGGATTCAAACCACCAAGGTTCGGAGTAGTAAGCCTGCGCGCTCCCAGTGAGCCATCCCCGCTCCCAGTGAGCCATCCCGCATTCGTATCATTGAAATAAGACCTTTCTGATGACCTAAATAGAAATATACTCCAACTGACTCTTAAGATTCATCCACAAAACTGGTCAGGTTGATTAAAGATCATTTCAAACTTCAGTTATATGCCATACAACCACCAAGTCCCTTGTTGTAAAGTTTCGTTTTTTTGTTGAAAATTTCTGTTTCATAATAGATGTCAGGTGTATTATCAACGATAAAAATCAACAATAAGAGTTTTGCTTGCGACCTTACTTCGAGTTTTCGCAATCTTGACCTGACATATAGTGTTAAACAGTTTTTAGTACAGTATTTTTTTTAGTTTTTAATTGTGTGTAGTACTTATTTGTAATTGTATATAGCTTAACTTTTTTCGTGTAATGGCCATGGGGTAGTCATAGTCGTTTGCTCCTCATGGTATCGTCCTTGTAGTATTGTAATGTAGTTTTTAGATCGAGTAATCCGTAATATGTTTTGTAAAATTATTAATGGAATATATAAAAAAATTATTATACTCTGCACTGTGTTGTGGCCTCAATAGACCAGGTTAATTTTGAGCTAGGTACCACTTTAATGCGAAGAAATTGCGGTGGTTATTTTCAAGTAGCCACATGTGTGGGGGTTCAGAAAAGTGATGGTGAACGGTGATCTGCTGGGGTCTTGGGGGTGAAAACGGGGGTGAAAGAGTGAGCACTCAGACGTAATACCTCTGCGGAGGAGAAAATGGAGTATTTCCTTCTATATACAGCAGAAATGATATTCTTTGCTTGATAACAGTAACTAAGGTCAATGTTTAGTGCATTCAGTTGAAAACAATGCTNAGAATGCATCAAAGAAAATCGCCTCGAAATGCTCAACGCACTTCAGTGTTCAGAAATGTACATATCAACGGAAAATAACTGTTCAAAGCTAACTGTATTTACAGCCACAACGGAAGATGCATTGTCAAGCAATCAGGAGGAGGCAGACACTAAAGTTGCCCTTCATTGCCGTCATGCGCAAGAGTGTTACCCAGAAAAAAAGGTTATCGTCCGCTCCCCTTCAGGTGATATAGATATTTTGGTCATTTTGTTGAGCACTATAGAAAGGCAACGCCAGGTATATCTTGACTTTGGCACAAGCTTACACAGAAAAGGAATAAATCTTGCGCAAGTAGAGATGGCCCCTGAAAAGAAGAGATGTTTAATTGGATTTCACTCATTTACGGGAAATGACTATGTTTCGTCTTTCTTCAAAAAAGGGAAATCCGTGTGTTGGAAGATGTTGCAGAAAAATGAAAGGTTTGTAAGGACATTCAATCTGCTTGGCTCATCATGGGAAATGGAAGAAAGCACCATCGATGAATTAGAAGAATATGTATGTCTTTTGTATGGCTGTCGTCAAAAGAAAGTGAATGAAGTGAGGAAGCATCTATTTGACAAGAAGTACCCGGATCAAAGAAAAGTCATTGACATTTCACTGCTGCCCCCATGCCAATCAGCTTTGAAGCTGCACATTCTGCGATCGAATGTAGTTGCCAGAATTTGGAACTGTGCTTGTGAGAGAATGATTGAGCTGCCTAATCTAACTGAACATGGATGGCATTCCGACCTGACAGCAAAATGGATCGAAACGGCCTTTCCAACTGAAGTTGAAGATATTTTGTTGCAAGTGGATGATGACATTAGTTTTGAAGAGGAGGAAGAGAGTGATGCTGATAGTAGTACTGACGACTAGATATGCATTGTATGGTGAGTAAGCAATTTTGTTACTCTCAAAAATACCTTGATGAGCTTCAAAACTCCCAAGGAGATCATGAGAAATCGTTTGAGTCTGTTGCAAATGGTCATATTTGCTCAGCATCAATATATTTCCTACGTAAAACAAAAAAAATAAAACTTCCATATATGGTAAAGGGTAACAAGTGGTCACGTGGCCCTTTTTAATTAGGAAATAGCATTGTTTTCAACTGAATGCACTAAACATTGACCTTAGTTACTGTTATCAAGCAAAGAATATCATCTCTGCTGTATATAGAAGGAAATACTCCATTTTCTCCTCCGCAGAGGTATTACGTCTGAGTGCTCACTCTTTCACCCCCGTTTTCACCCCCAAGACCCCAGCAGATCACCGTTCACCATCACTTTTCTGAACCCCCACACATGTGGCTACTTGAAAATAACCACCGCAATTTCTTCGCATTAAAGTGGTACCTAGCTCAAAATTAACCTGGTCTAT
>REGM01000159.1:629936-647916 GCA_004194415.1 Aurelia aurita | reverse complement strand
ACGAATTTTATTTATTCTTTTCTCATACATGGTTATGGTCTAATTTTTATTTGGAGAAAAGACGCAAAAACATTTTACAACTGGTTAGCACGAATTTTATTTATTCTTTTCTCATACATGGTTATGGTCTAATTTTTATTTGGAGAAAAGACGCAAAAACATTTTACAACTGGTTAGCACGAATTTTATTTATTCTTTTCTCATACATGGTTATGGTCTAATTTTTATTTGGAGAAAAGACGCAAAAACATTTTACAACTGGTTAGCACGAATTTTATTTATTCTTTTCTCATACATGGTTATGGTCTAATTTTTATTTGGAGAAAAGACGCAAAAACATTTTACAACTGGTTAGCACGAATTTTATTTATTCTTTTCTCATACATGGTTATGGTCTAATTTTTATTTGGAGAAAAGACGCAAAAACATTTTACAACTGGTTAGCACGAATTTTATTTATTCTTTTCTCATACATGGTTATGGTCTAATTTTTATTTGGAGAAAAGACGCAAAAACATTTTACAACTGGTTAGCACGAATTTTATTTATTCTTTTCTCATACATGGTTATGGTCTAATTTTTATTTGGAGAAAAGACGCAAAAACATTTTACAACTGGTTAGCACGAATTTTATTTATTCTTTTCTCATACATGGTTATGGTCTAATTTTTATTTGGAGAAAAGACGCAAAAACATTTTACAACTGGTTAGCACGAATTTTATTTATTCTTTTCTCATACATGGTTATGGTCTAATTTTTATTTGGAGAAAAGACGCAAAAACATTTTACAACTGGTTAGCACGAATTTTATTTATTCTTTTCTCATACATGGTTATGGTCTAATTTTTATTTGGAGAAAAGACGCAAAAACATTTTACAACTGGTTAGCACGAATTTTATTTATTCTTTTCTCATACATGGTTATGGTCTAATTTTTATTTGGAGAAAAGACGCAAAAACATTTTACAACTGGTTAGCACGAATTTTATTTATTCTTTTCTCATACATGGTTATGGTCTAATTTTTATTTGGAGAAAAGACGCAAAAACATTTTACAACTGGTTAGCACGAATTTTATTTATTCTTTTCTCATACATGGTTATGGTCTAATTTTTATTTGGAGAAAAGACGCAAAAACATTTTACAACTGGTTAGCACGAATTTTATTTATTCTTTTCTCATACATGGTTATGGTCTAATTTTTATTTGGAGAAAAGACGCAAAAACATTTTACAACTGGTTAGCACGAATTTTATTTATTCTTTTCTCATACATGGTTATGGTCTAATTTTTATTTGGAGAAAAGACGCAAAAACATTTTACAACTGGTTAGCACGAATTTTATTTATTCTTTTCTCATACATGGTTATGGTCTAATTTTTATTTGGAGAAAAGACGCAAAAACATTTTACAACTGGTTAGCACGAATTTTATTTATTCTTTTCTCATACATGGTTATGGTCTAATTTTTATTTGGAGAAAAGACGCAAAAACATTTTACAACTGGTTAGCACGAATTTTATTTATTCTTTTCTCATACATGGTTATGGTCTAATTTTTATTTGGAGAAAAGACGCAAAAACATTTTACAACTGGTTAGCACGAATTTTATTTATTCTTTTCTCATACATGGTTATGGTCTAATTTTTATTTGGAGAAAAGACGCAAAAACATTTTACAACTGGTTAGCACGAATTTTATTTATTCTTTTCTCATACATGGTTATGGTCTAATTTTTATTTGGAGAAAAGACGCAAAAACATTTTACAACTGGTTAGCACGAATTTTATTTATTCTTTTCTCATACATGGTTATGGTCTAATTTTTATTTGGAGAAAAGACGCAAAAACATTTTACAACTGGTTAGCACGAATTTTATTTATTCTTTTCTCATACATGGTTATGGTCTAATTTTTATTTGGAGAAAAGACGCAAAAACATTTTACAACTGGTTAGCACGAATTTTATTTATTCTTTTCTCATACATGGTTATGGTCTAATTTTTATTTGGAGAAAAGACGCAAAAACATTTTACAACTGGTTAGCACGAATTTTATTTATTCTTTTCTCATACATGGTTATGGTCTAATTTTTATTTGGAGAAAAGACGCAAAAACATTTTACAACTGGTTAGCACGAATTTTATTTATTCTTTTCTCATACATGGTTATGGTCTAATTTTCATTTCAACTTTATTTTTGAAGTGGAAGCATTGTGAAACATTTTAACGTTTGATCGAATGACCTGATTTTTGATAAATTTTTACAATGAATCCACTATTTCTTTCGAATTTGAATTTCGCGCGCATTGTGACGCATTTCTGTTATTGTTATGTTGCTTTCTATTACCACCACCATCCTAACTTGATAGTGGATGCACGGAGACAAATTCTGTGTAAAAAGAATTCAATTAGTTTCTGAATTATCTCCTGGATATTCCAATTATACGGAGCCTATTCACAAGATAAAAGATAAAACTAAAAAAAACGATAAAGACAGAAATTCCATCTTTGCTTATTCAGATTTAACAGAATTTTCCCTTAAACTGTACATTTAATTGATTCAGATTAAGATAACAGATCTTTTTGACTTTTTTATGTACAGTATTTGCAAAGGATATTTTAAGTTAATTTCGTCTTTTATTTACAGCTGTAGAAGGATCCGTCGTTGGAACACGTGCACCAAAAGTTGCCAAAAAAGGAAAAACTGGAACGATTGTAGCAACTGTCCTTTCTTTACTGATCGTTGTTGCTGTTATTGTATCCGCACTTTTTTATTGCAAGTAAGTGTACTTTTATCTGTTTTGGAAAGTTACGTCAACTCTTGTCCAATCAGCCTTGGTTCCCTCTACTTATGTAGGCTGCAATACTTTATGGAAAGAGGCTGGATAGAAGTGGTCAGTATTTCTGCAGGATATATAAATATATTAGCTGCCATGATAGGTGCTGTCGTTTATTTTGGAATCATTTTAAACTTCCTTGAAACATAAATCTTTTGGTTTTAAGGACATTAATTAAGTATATTTACACTTTAGCAACATACTGTAAAAACCGAACAACTGTCAATAATATGCTGGCAGTTCGTGAAAGCTATCTAGTTGCAGATTTCTAATGAATCGCTTCTCTCGTAGGAAGAAAAACATTTTCAATTCTTATGGCCGATCGATATTTTATATTGAAGAAGGAAAAGAGAGACCTATTGCCTCAAGACTGAGCATGCGTTCTGTTGGTAAATCATAGATTCATTGATTCATTGATTGATTGATTGATTCATTGATAGATTCATTGATTCATTCATTGTTTCGGGCAACTGACAGATTGACTGATTAACTAACCGACCAACTGACTTGCTAATTGATTAATACGCTTTGTTAATTCAATATGGGTAAATTTCAAATAATGAATAAATTCGAGTCAGTAATAAGTGACAGTTTCTCAATTGAGTCTGTTTATTTAATTGCATTCGGCAAGCTTAATAGTGTTTGGTTCAGCTAAGAAGATTTTTACGATGTAACTGCATTTATAGATTTGACATAATTTAACTAGTTTTACTGATTTTTTGCTGATTTCAATGATCATGTGAAGTTTAAATAAGAGAGCTGCTTAAATTTGAATATAAAAGTTAGTTTGTGAAGTTTATTAATTTTTTGACATGCTATCTTTTATCATCAATAAATTAAATTTCTTCAGTGTCATTTTCCCGGTCAACTTGCAATGATAATATCATTCCAAATATTGTTCTCGTTTCAGAACGTAAGCAGCCCGCCATTTCAGTTGAGGATTTTCCTGAACACGTTACTCATTTGCATGCGGATTCTGATTATCTCTTTTCAGAAGAATATTATGTAAGTTTCTCACCGCAACGATTCAGCTATATGAATCGGTTCTGAAATGCAAATTAGAATTATATATATCTTGAAATGGATTCTTTAAAGTCTTTGACTAATCGTTTGACCATATCGCAAAGAAAGTAATACAATTTTGCGTAGTACATTAACTTGTGTGACATGATCCAATAGACCCTTTTACTTTGCCAGATTTACGGTTTGAATCGAGCTGTTCAATCTGACATTTCGTCACTATTCGAATTCTAAGCACTTGAGATCGAATTCGATATTCCATCATTTTCCACAAAAATTAGCTCATTCGAATCTCACTTTCTACTTGGTAAAAAGTCTTATATTCTTTTCAACGTTGCTAATTTTTAGGATTAAGGTACTTTTTCATCAAGATATTTCGTAGCTTTTTTGGGGTATTTAATAAAAGAAGCCGTCTAAACAACAATCAAGTTTTGGTTGGTAAATCGTGATTGTTAGAGAGAAGGATTAAAAAAATCGAAATTATTTTGTTCGTATGTTTCTCGGGAGGTAGTAAGATTTGCTGCAAAATTAAAAAAACCATAGTTTGAGAGATGGATAATTCTAAGATCTAGTGATATTTTGATTAAGCTTGTAGTAGATTAACGCTTCTTCTGATTGATAGTTTATCTGAATTTATTATGTTATCTCATTGCAGTCTCTTGGACCATCAAGAGCTGACTTCACATGGGAACATTCAACCCATAATTTAAATCGACCGAAGAACAGATATCAAGATATCGTTGCTTGTAAGTGATACCTTTTTTGTGCCTTATCATGAAAGTTTAGTCATAAAGTTCATGCAACCGTCATTGATGTTTATCTGGGCTATTGTAGACTGTGATTGCTGTTCAGACTTACATTTTTTATTCCTTTCAAAGTGTAAATTATCACAGAAGACTGAGACTTTGAATCTTGTTGGTACAGCTAATAATTTACTCTTAAACGTGATGTATATGATATAGCTAATAATTTACTCTTAAACGTGATGTATATAATATAGCTGATAATTTACTCTTAAACGTGATGTATATAATATAGCTGATAATTTACTCTTAAACGTGATGTATATAGCTGATAATTTACTCTTAAACGTGATGTATATAATATAGCTGATAATTTACTCTTAAATGTGATGTATATAGCTGATAATTTACTCTTAAACGTGATGTATACAGCTGATAATTTACTCTTAAACGTGATGTATATAATATAGCTAATAATTTACTCTTAAATGTGATGTATACAGCTGATAATTTACTCTTAAACGTGATGTATACAGCTGATAATTTACTCTTAAACGTGATGTATATAGTATAGCTGATAATTTACTCTTAAACGTGACGTATATAGTTCCTTCCACCCATAANTAGCTGATAATTTACTCTTAAACGTGATGTATATAATATAGCTGATAATTTACTCTTAAATGTGATGTATATAGCTGATAATTTACTCTTAAACGTGATGTATACAGCTGATAATTTACTCTTAAACGTGATGTATATAATATAGCTAATAATTTACTCTTAAATGTGATGTATACAGCTGATAATTTACTCTTAAACGTGATGTATACAGCTGATAATTTACTCTTAAACGTGATGTATATAGTATAGCTGATAATTTACTCTTAAACGTGACGTATATAGTTCCTTCCACCCATAAAAACTGGTGTAATAGATGTCACCAATTTCTTGCTGCATACGGGTTATCGTTCAGGTTTTACTTTCTTTTGATTGCAGGGCCAAATCTTCTTCCACAGAATTCACAATTGTCATCCCTAAATATCTTCCGACAGCCAAACGTTTCTGCGGATGGCTCAAGATTTGCCAATTCTTCCCTAAATTTATCTGAGAAATAGAATCCTTTCCCAATTAAATATTAGGGAATTTGGAACATTGTTTACCCCCGGTTGATTGATGATTATTTTTTTGGTGCAAAACTTGAAAATAGCTTAAGATTGGAGCCATAAATTTGACATTCTAAAGCTTTGCATGTGACACTTATCACATTATGTTGATTACTCTAACAAAACTCACAGATCCTTTATTAATTTCTATTCTATTATAGTTTTCCAGTGCTTGAATATAGGTGTACAACTTTATTTGATGGAAACTGACATTTTTATTTATGTTTCGTTCTTGTATACAGATGACCATTCACGTGTTCGTTTGATGTCAATTGATGGAATAGCATCTTCAAATTATATCAATGCTAATTTCATCGATGTGAGTAAATCAATTTATTCCCTTCTTTTAATCAAAATTGTTTTCAATAATCATGTTCTCTTTAAATTCAGTAATGGACCTTTTTACTTGACCAGATTTGATGTTTGGAAGAGCAGTTCAATCTGCTAAATCTTCATTATTCGAAGTCTAAAGAATGGAGATCGAAATTGATTTTCCACGATTGGTCAGAAAGAATTGCTCATTCGAAACTCGTTTTCTACTTGGTAAAATGGTCTATTGTTCGTTTGTTTACGATGTTCGTTGGTTGGTGCAGTAAGTGGCCCGTTCGGATAATGTATTCTTTCGACTTTTGGAAATCTTCATCTGATTTTTGTCCAAAGTTTTGGCAATTAACAGTTTTCAAAATTTGACAACCTTTCCAGAAGTTCATGCAAAAGTTGTCATTTTTGTGATGATGAGAATACTGAACTTAGTCTGAAGTCAGTAAGCTGTTTTTGCAAGTTCATCCCATGAACATTTCCTCCACTCCCCCTTTGAATTTACAATAAAACGCATGTTTTTGTCTGCAACTATTTTAGTTATAAGTTTGGTTTCACTGAGACAACCCTTGATTTTAATTTATTTTAAATCTGATATTATTAGCATTATAGATTAAAAATGTGGATTTTCTCGTGCAGGGTTTTGAAAAGAAACCAGCATACATTGCAACACAAGGTAGGAATTACCAAAAATATTTCCCTTGGGTACAGATCATGAAAGTTGCTTTGATTGACTTCTTACATGGACGTACTCAGATTCAAAATACTTAGACTACGTTCACACGATGCCGGCACATTTTGAAAACGGTGAAAAATGTGACGGATTGGCCTCCCGTTCACACGAAAACGGCACATTTTTTGCCGGCAGATTTTGAAAACGGTAGATTTTGAAAATGGAACTCTAACCGGCACATTTTGAAAACGGTATCGTGTGAACACTTGAAAACGATGAAAACGAAACATTTCTCGACGCTTTCAAAACGAGGCTGATAGATTCTTAAGGTGTAGGTACATTTTTTTGGCATCAAATTCTTGGGGAGATTGCAATGAGTTTGTTGCCGTCAAATTTTCTACCGTTTTCAAATTGTGCCGGTATCGTGTAAACGCTAGCTAAAATTTTGGTACCGTCACATTTTTCACCGTTTTCAAAATGTGCCGGCATCGTGTGAACGTAGTCTTAGAAACACAAATTTAATGTTCTCTTTGATTTATCAGCCACTAGGTTGAAGGGTCACCCTCCTTAAACTATTTATTTTTATTTTAGGGACCGTTCATTATTTACAGAGGGGTTGGTACCGAAGAGAAATGTGTTGGGTAAAAGAAATTTTCTGACAAAAAAGGTTTTGATAGATGTTTTTCCATCACCTTTTGAGTTGGGTAAGAAGATTTTTTGGACCAGAAAACATTTCTCTTCGGTACCAACCCCTCTGTAAATAATGAACGGTCCCTTAGCACAATTTTTTAACACAATCTTCTTGTGTTATGAAATAGATTTTGATTGACACTTCTGAATTTATTTTTTAGCTCCTTTAAATCATACAATCGAAGATTTTTGGAGAATGGTTTGGGAACAAGATGTGCGGGTCATTGTCATGCTTACGAATTTGATGGAAAGGGGAAAAGTATGTTTTTTCATATTTTGTTCTGTTTTCATTTACATTTATTTTGAAAGGAACACCATGCGTATAGCAAATGGCTATTTATTCCTATCTAGTTCTTAAGTTTTATAACGAATAAAACGGTCATGAAGAATAGTGTACGGTAAAAACCGACGAGTCACGTCTCTTCATTTGTACAATAAAAGAAATCGAACCTGTCAAAATTTCCTGAAATAAAGATTCAGTTTACGTTTTCCTGTATTGGTTATGTGCAGAAGCTGAGTATCGTGCATTTGAATTAAACCCAAAATAAATAACAGTTGTAATGCTCCCTGGTTTAGCATATCAATTGATCGCGTTGTACACGCGAGTCATTCGAATGAAGGGACGCTCTTACTACAGAATCTGTACTTGCTTTTTATGGCTCCTATTTTTGTTGTAGAGAAAATGCGATCAGTATTGGCCTCACAGCGGTGAACTTGAATATGGACCAATAACAGTAAGGACTATTGAGGAGAGAAAATATGCTTATTATGTACACAGGGTCTTCAGTGTGCAATGGAACAACGCCATCATCGCTAAATCTTATGGATTCGATGCAGAAGAAGTTAAAGACATTCGTCAATTTCATTTCACCGACTGGCCTGATTTTGGTGTTCCCCAAGAGGGCCTTGCAATGTTATCATTTGTTCATATGGTGAGAAGATATATGCAAGAATCTGACAGTCCTACTCTGGTCCACTGCAGGTTCGTCTGATTTTTATATCTTATCATTATAATGTGACAGATTTATCCATCATTCTAATGAGCTCCTTACACCCTCTTTTACAACCCTAAGTTTGTTCTGAGTACCAGAGCCTGAAAGAAAATCCACAAGGAAAATTGGGGACAAAAATTGGGAAAAGGAAAAATGGGAAGAGAGACTTTCTCTCCTTCTTTTAATTGATCATTGTTTCTGTTGGCTCAGGGTACCCTCAGTTCTGCCGTTCTCATTTCTATCATGCCCGTCCCCTTTTGACGGTGTATCAACTTAACAACAGAGATTTGGCAGTGTCTGCAAGTACTCTAGAGCACGGAGGAGATACCATGGCCAGATAGCTCTTTCATTAGAGCACGGCCCTACATAGTTTGTGGTCACGGGTTCAAATCCAGGCCGGTAGTTTTAATTTATTTATTTCTCCTCAACTCTGAGCTTTGCAATTTCCTGTGACAACGTGGGAATCAATTTTCTATTACAGGGAATGGAGTAAGTATTTTCAACTTTGATCTCGAGATCTCAGAAAAATGGTAGGATACCTGTTTATTGCATGATTCTAATAAACTCTCTTTTTAATCATAGCGCTGGTGTGGGCAGATCGGGAACATTTATTGTCATCGAAACTCAGATTGAAAGAATAAACAGAAAACATAATGTCAATGTTTATAACTTCATCAAAAGTATTCGCACTCAAAGGAATTTTCTTGTACAGCAAGAGGTCAGTATTCCATATTCATATTTCTTTTCATGAATTTTAAATGAGGTCAGTATTCCATATTCATGTTTCTTTTCATGAATTTTTAATGAGGTCAGTATTCCATATTCATATTTCTTTTCATGAATTTTTAATGAGGTCAGTATTCCATATTCATATTTCTTTTCATGAATTTTAAATGAGGTCAGTATTCCATATTAATCTTTCTTTTCATGAATTTTAAATGAGGTCAGTATTCCATATTCATATTTCTTTTCATGAATTTTAAATGAGGTCAGTATTCCATATTCATATTTCTTTTCATGAATTTTAAATGAGGTCAGTATTCCATATTCATGTTTCTTTTCATGAATTTTTAATGAGGTCAGTATTCCATATTCATATTTCTTTTCTGAATTTTAAATGAGGTCGGTATTCCATATTCATATTTCTTTTCATGAATTTTAAATGAGGTCAGTATTCCATATTCATATTTCTTTTCATGAATTTTTAATGAGGTCAGTATTCCATATTCATGTTTCTTTTCATGAATTTTAAATGAGGTCAGGGAGTATTCCATATTCATGTTTCTTTTCATTAATTATAAATTCATTTATTTTGCACCGCAGAGATTTTTAGACTATGAGACTATGAGGTCGTCATTTTTCCCTCTGGAATAAAGTGTCAGCCATCTCTGAAATAGACCTTGACACAATCATATTAAAAACACTGTTTCAAAATCGGTTTGACTTCTCAATATGTTTGAAGTTTTTTCTCTCTGTACCTAATTGGAAGAAATTAACGCCACAAGGCATCAAGGTATATCAAATGTACTAATGTAATTTATGGAATTTATTTATTTATTGAATTTATTATATATTATATTTTATTATATGTTATATTAATTTATTGAATTTATGGTTTTTAGGTTCAGTACATATTCCTTCATGATGCTTTAGCCGACTACATAAAATGCGGACTGACAGCGATTCCGGTCGGTGAACTTGGAGATGTCTTAAATAATGAAGATTATTTTACACCGCAAGGAGAGGCGGGCATGTCTGTTATTGAAGAGGAATGGCAGGTTAATTTCACTAATTTCTTCATACAGTATTCTATGCATGGCTCTGATGAAGGCTTGAAGAACCATTGTCACCCATGGTCCTTTGCAGGCATGCTGTAATTTTAGAACGTCTATGTCTGAAAATCGAATTTGGCCTAGGCAGAAAATATGGGTCCACACTGCAGTAGTTGAACTGATAGAAATGTTTGACTTTCGGTGACTTTTCTATCAGCTCAACTACTTCAGTGTAGGTCCGTCTTTTCCGCTTAGGCCAAATTCGATTTTAAGACAGTCTAAAATTGCAGCATGCCCGCAAAGGACCCTGGGTCACAATGGCTCTTTATGGCGAAATACCAATAAATAAGGACGTTTCTGGCAGTGGTGATGGTCAAAGATCTGATAGACCTCAGAATCTAATGTTGCTGGTTGCAATCCCGGCAGGGACCAAAATATTCCCCAAATGTGGAAGTTTTTAGTGTATCTTTTGCTCAAGATCCGACAAATGGCCTGTAATCCAACCCCTACTGGAGCGCTAAGTACTTGTAGTTTGACTACTTGTGCATTCCCCAATGGGATTCAACCAATGCAACTATGGGATTCAAAAGCATCACGTGACTAGTGGTGTATTCCCCAATGAGATTCAACCAATGCAACTATGGGATTCAAAAGTAACACGTTCTGCAAAGAAAGCAAAGGTGCAAACTACTAGACGACGAGCTGTTGGCCAACACTTTATACTAAGAACTTAAAGAGGCAAAAATCGTTGGTCTGAAAAATCTAACCTTGGTCTTGTAAATCTAGCGTTTCTCAGCGCTTCATATAATAGGAAAATAGGAGCTTCTAACAAAATTTAATTCTATGTTAATGTATTTGATGGAATTTTGAAAATGAACTGAACTGAGTATCTGGTATTGAGTTGAGTATCTGATTGGGAATTTGTGGAATTGGTATAGAGTTTGTAATGCTTGATTCTCGCCAAGTTTTTTGTGAAGGTGATGTGATAGATATTAAAGGAGGAGAAAACAGTGATTTGGAAGCACAAAAATTTCTTTAAAACTTGAGATACATTAATGACAGTTAATATAGACATACGCCAACATCTGTACACCTGGTTTTTTTCAAATGTTCTGGAAATTTCAATAATCTTTTGTCCCAATTGTGTTTTATATTCCACATTNAAGTACTTGTAGTTTGACTACTTGTGCATTCCCCAATGGGATTCAACCAATGCAACTATGGGATTCAAAAGCATCACGTGACTAGTGGTGTATTCCCCAATGAGATTCAACCAATGCAACTATGGGATTCAAAAGTAACACGTTCTGCAAAGAAAGCAAAGGTGCAAACTACTAGACGACGAGCTGTTGGCCAACACTTTATACTAAGAACTTAAAGAGGCAAAAATCGTTGGTCTGAAAAATCTAACCTTGGTCTTGTAAATCTAGCGTTTCTCAGCGCTTCATATAATAGGAAAATAGGAGCTTCTAACAAAATTTAATTCTATGTTAACAAGGAAGTCATTGCTTAGTTTTTTTAATTTTTCAGATCATAAATGAATTTAGCGTTCATGAATTTGAAATGTTGACTGGAAAGAGACCTTGTAATCAACAGAAGAATCGTGATTCCTATATCGTACCAGGTAATGTTTTCTATGTCAATCTTTTAACCCTCTTTCGTTTATCAATATTTCACACCCTTTGCATTTAATTATTTCTTTCTTATTATTTAGTTATAATTATTAGATTTAAAAATTACATTTCTTTCTACGAGCACAAGAAAAATACTATAGGACAACTTCTCGCGACAGATGGTTTCGTGTGAAACTGGGGAAGACAAAATTGCTGTCGATGAGTTTGAGAAGCTAACATGCTTGTTTATTTTCAAGTGTATTTTTTGATCAAAAGTTATACTTCTAAAGATGCAAATTCCTCATTCTACTGTGTGATTTCTTTTGATTTATAGTTGACTCAAGCCGAGTTCGATTAACAATGAAAGGAGCAACAGAAGGAACGGATTACATCAATGCTAATTATATGGACGTAAGCAAGCTTAATAATGTTGGTCCGGTTTTTATCATTGTCTTATTCGACAAAGGTTATAATTTTGCACTCTCAATTATTATTGATTGTAAAGTATGCCATCTGCAAATCAACTTCATGCTTTAATTTCATACGACATATTTTTATCATAACTCTTTAAAGACATGTAACGAAATTCTAAATTTCTGTAAATCTTTCGGTGTGCAATACAGTCACAATTTTTCATCAAAGATATCACCAAAACGTAGGTTTTTTTATTTCACCTAGGCATCTATTTTAAGAATGCAAGCAGCTGTGTATTCATATCTTTGTATCGCAAATGACTGATGGATTTTGTAATTTTCAACAGGGATATCACCAAAAGAAGCGATTTATTGTGACCCAAATGCCATTGCATGATACAATTGAAGATTTTTGGAGGATGATATGGGAAAACTTTTGTGAGATTGTCGTCAGCCTTCTCACGGATGAAGAGTGTAGTAAGGTAGCTATTGGTTGGTTAGATTTCTTTGTGTTCATCTGCAAGATATAGTCAGTCCAAAGTTAATTCAATGATTGAAATGTTTTAGCTTATGGTTCCAGCTGACCCTGGTCGAAGCAAATCATCAGAAATTATTTTGGAAGAGAAAAGCGACACTACTTATACATTTCAACAGTTTGAAATTAACCAATCAACGCGATGTTGAAGCTCTGAACCAATGGATGCTTTGAAGGTTGTTTGCAATGATTTTCACTTGATTCTCTTCCAGGAGGATTTCTTGAGTTATTTGCCTCGTTCTGATTGCAATCCAGTGAATTTTGGTTCATTTGAGGTTCACTGTGTATCGGAAACTGATGAAGGACATTATCGAATGAAAGAATTAGAACTTGTTGGTAGAGTTGAATGGGTATGTCAAATCTTTCCTTTTCTGTTTGTTACTATTGTGTCCTGTGTTACTTTTCAGTTTATGCTTGTTTTGTTATTTGAAGATGAGATTCGAATACGGTTAAACCGGGAACCCACCAGGGAAATATCAATTTAATCGAGATAGCGAGGTTCAAGGTAACCGAAGCTTTACCTATAGTTAAAGACCCATTGCTAACCATGATCCTTTGTGCGCCGAATGAAAAGCAAGACAAAGAGAACCTAGGGCAGAAATGACTTTCAGATGATACGAAATTCGACTATGGTGCCACAAAGGATCATGGTTAGCACTGGATCTTTAAGCTAATTGAGCGGAATTACCAACTTGTTCAAGATAACGAATAATTTGAGAGGATCAAGTTAGAGTTATCGAGTTATATTTTTGTATTTTTTTGTGTCTTCCATGTTCTGTTTATCATGCTTCAATGTCTTTTGTTATAGGGAGAAAGTGAACGTCGCAAGGTGTTTCATTATCAGTTTTTGGATTGGAACGAAGACCAAGAACCAAATGCGGCTCATATTTATGACATGATCAAAAGTATCAAAGACAGAAAAGCGTTTTTGGATGTGTTTAGAAGCAGTCCCGATAGCAGTCCAGTTGTCGTCCACTGCAGGTAAATTCAAGTTTTATTTTCTTGATATTTCTCGCCTTATGGTAGCATTTTTGTAATCATTTAATAAAAGCAACCAGGCACATCTTTTCCTGACGTTTTTCCAAACACCACTATTCTACGCAAGACATACGCTACTGTTTAAAAAGGGGACCTCTAAAGAGAGGTACGGTTTAGGAACATAAATTACACCCATTTCTACAGCGTGCTGAATTATTTGTTTTCAAAGACAGAAGATATAGGAGAGAATAGAAAACTTTGTTAAGAAAAGCGACAGTACTTGTGTACTTTTACACAGTTTTCTTCCTTGAGAGATTTTTATACTTTTAAAAATGCATGTTTGAGGATTGAAAAGTCTTTTGGTGGTGCAAGATTTGAAGATTGCCATCATGGTGATTACGCAAAACAAAGCAATGGTTGAGAATATTTTTCAGTATTTCTTAAACTTCTCAAGAATTCTTTACAAGAATGTGAACAAATCGTGAGAGTTCTCTCGAATTCTTTTGATTTTAATGTAAGCAACGTCAGTATTGTAAAATGTTGGTTGTTATTGTCTAAGGAATGAAAGGTCAAGTTTTGGTTGTTATTGTCTAAGGAATGAAAGGTGTTATGAAGTCGATATTTTGCATTTCAGCTGCGGAGTAGGAAGAAGTGGTATTTACTGCGCAATGTCAAACATCAAAGAACAAATGGATGATTTCGAAGAAACGGTTGATGTTTTTGCAATTGTCAGAATGATGAGACGACAAAGACCTCTTGTCATGCAAAGCAAGGTAATTTTTGTTTATTTTCTTTTCAAGCAAAGCTCCTGTCAACTCGCATGTTTTCCCTTTAATGAGTATTTGCAAGAAATACAGTAGAAACTGCCAGCAAAATGCACCTCCTTGCAAAAGAAAAATAAATATGCTAATCTTTATTTCAAACTTTCTGGAAAACACAGACTGTGCTGAAGTTTATAATGAAGACTGGTACAGTCGTCTTTTCATTAGATGTTTTGGATTCCGTGCACACGAATGCCAGAAAACCAATGCTGTGTAGATGTTTACCACAAGAAGAGTTGTTCTACATCCAAATTCTGTCAAGTGGACTGTGGAAAGAGGTCTTTTTGTATGTCACTGTAATACATTGCTTGCAGTAACCTAACTGCATAATTGCCTCAACGTTTATATGTTTTCGTTGCAGGCTCATTATGAATACCTGTACAAAGCTGCATTGCGATACAAGGAGTTGATGCCAACGTATCCTCGAGAGGAGCTGCAACCAACCATTCAGATGAAAGAGAGCATTTCAAAATCACCAATTGAAGTTTCTGATGAAGTAAAAGAATTGATTGCCAATATGGAGGAGGATTCCGAATCAGAAAGTGACGAAGCTGCTTAATTCAGCTTTTTTTATCTTTGAAATTTCATAAAGTTTTATGATTAACACTCATGGCATAGAATATTATTAGCTATCGTTTTGCAAATTCGAGTACTGTATGTGCCGAATAGATCTTTGCCTCTCTGCCAACCCTATAAAAGGAAATTTAATTTCCTTCTCCAAAAACTCCCAAATGGCCAACTCAAACGCAGACGCGTTACTTTCAGTAGGATGTCAAAGGAAGCAAAGAACTTTTCGGCACAGCCATTATTTCAAAACTGATATCCAATAACTCATATATTTTCAATAAGGTAGATCAATTAGATTTGTTGCCATGGCTATATCCGACGGGTGAATTTGTCTGAGAAATTATCTCATAGTGGATCTCATTTGTAAAATTACCACCGGATGTATATACGCTATTTTTTCCTTATTATTATAGATTTCCAACGCAGTTATGTATCCGTACCGATACCCCTGAATCGGACTGAATCTAATACATAGTGGATACGGTATATGAGACCCATTTCCACTTCAAGATCAAAATGGATGTCAATGTTTTGTAAATTGAATATTAAATTACTTACATGTATTTCGTTATGAGTTATTTATAAATTTTTTATAAATGTAGAATTTTCGATATTTCCTTTTTGTAGTATAACCATAATTTTTAAATTGTATGTCAGAAGAAGTTATTCATACGCTCCCCTTACTCGATCCCCCCGTCCCATATTACTCCAGATTTGACGTCCTTGGCTTGAAACTTATGGAGGACAGCTTCAGCGAACTTTTATATGAAGAGATAGTCATGCTTTTGCACCGTAAAAATCTTAGAGATGCCCTTCGTCACATAGTCGANTCAAAATGGATGTCAATGTTTTGTAAATTGAATATTAAATTACTTACATGTATTTCGTTATGAGTTATTTATAAATTTTTTATAAATGTAGAATTTTCGATATTTCCTTTTTGTAGTATAACCATAATTTTTAAATTGTATGTCAGAAGAAGTTATTCATACGCTCCCCTTACTCGATCCCCCCGTCCCATATTACTCCAGATTTGACGTCCTTGGCTTGAAACTTATGGAGGACAGCTTCAGCGAACTTTTATATGAAGAGATAGTCATGCTTTTGCACCGTAAAAATCTTAGAGATGCCCTTCGTCACATAGTCGAAGCAGTTGCTCATAATATTTGAAATGAACAAATCGTTGTTGTTATGCAGCCGAAATATGCAGGAGAAGTTAGATTTGTGAACTTGGACCGAGAATTATTGAACCCTTCGACTTTCTGTGGAACCGATTGTCTCTTTGGTGCTTATTTGACTGCAAAAGCACATTTTATGCCAATGCCAAAGAAAGATTTACCTTCTTGCAGTAAATTGCAGCGCTGAAGTTTACAGTTAAAATCTGGCTGTAATTTGTCAATAGTTTTTGATGATTAACCCATATTATATAAAGAATCAAGTAATTAGCTATTTGATGAGTACAAACTTTTATAGATTGCAATATGTAAACAATTTAATTCAATCATGTACAGTATATATCTCTTTTGCATTTGATTTGAAACAATATTCATAGAAAAATTGTTGTTTTTATTTTAAGTCGATTTACTGATAGTTTTCATGTTGACACCAAAAGGAAGTCCTTTTTCGAGTAAGAACAATTTAGTGACGGATGCTTGCAATTAAATGGATCATTGAAATGTCTTCTTGTGGTACAAAACTGACTAAGTAAAAAGCAGAAAACGGTTGCTGTGCTAAGCTCTTTGGAAAGATACCCAGTTTGCATTCAGAAAATGGTAGTGTTGGTGTTGGGCATTTCATGTGATGCGGACGATCCTCTCGTTGAGCCGAAGGAGATTGCCTCATTGTGATCCATTTTTGCTTTGGCGGGAATGCAAATGGCGGACTGAAGAGGAAATTTGCTGTGATAAAATGCCTGCAGTAAAATGAGTATTTTTCAAGGAAAACTCAACGAATATCCTTTCATAGCTATTGATAACTTTACAGACGAAACTCATCATTGCAATGCATTCTTTCTTTCACATTGCCATAAAGGTAAGGTGCCAAAGGAAATGTGCGGAAGCTTACTATCATTTTATATTTAGGCATATAGAGATGGGCCTAAAATATTATATGATAAGATAACAGGCCTGCATGGTTGAAATAGACACAGGCACAACATTTCCAGACACATTTGTTGATACAATGGCTCAACAAGTCATCATCTCTGTTTTCTCTTATCGGCAGACACATTTTCATATGAAATTTGTTTTCATCATCCAAGCCAAGGACCAAAAACTTTTATTATTCAGCCCAGCAGTAGATGCGACCCAGAATTTTCAGGGGAAGCCCAAACAAAATAGTGCTGCTCTGTGATAAAAAAATATTATCACACAATGCATACTCACCAAAATCCTGAAGCTGAAGACATGATGTCAAGGCCGTACACAGGAAATTTTCAGTGGGGGGGCAAAGCCCCGGAGGGGCCCTTCCGCGCCGAAGGCACGGGAAAATTTTTTGGTCCACGCCCTTTTTCCCTTGGGCCACACCCTCCTATGCACTGCTAAAACACTGTTTTTAGATGGAAACGCCCTCCTTTACATTGTTAAAAGCAAAACTTTTAGATGAAAACACCTTCCTGAATCTCAACAATACGCCTTTTCACGGAAAGCAAAGCATGCTGGGAAAAAGAGAAAATTTTCGAGATTTCGACACCACGCAGCTATTAAGTGATATCTTCCGGCATATTATACGTTGCTGGACATTTTGAATATCTCCACGACTTCAGAATGCGAATAAGATAAATCTTTTAAATTATAAAAAACTATACTTTGAAAATTCCTGGGGGGGCAACTGCCCCCCCC
>REGM01000159.1:592554-629328 GCA_004194415.1 Aurelia aurita | reverse complement strand
CCGATCTCCTGCAATGTATACGTAGATGGACATTTTGAATACCACCACGACTTCAGAATGCGAATAGGATTAATCTTTTAAATTATAAGACGCTATACTTTGAGTATTCCGGGGGGGGCAACTGCCCCCCCCTGCCCCCCGCTATGTACGGCCTTGCATGATGTGTATCACCAAATGTGAGCAAGAGCAAATAGAATGCAGATGCTAGTGCAAATATTTGGTCTAAAAAATATAGGAAGAAATGGTTCCAATTGTGTATTTGCAACTTCATAGTCTAATGCATTGATCCTATTTTTAGATCATATGGATGGACTTGATTCTGAAGGATTTCTGAATATATTAAAGTCAAAGTGAGTTGTTCTGAAAAAAGCTTTAATTTATAATTCATTTTAGGATTATT
This sequence comes from Aurelia aurita, assembly GCA_004194415.1. Lineage (NCBI taxonomy): Eukaryota > Metazoa > Cnidaria > Scyphozoa > Semaeostomeae > Ulmaridae > Aurelia > Aurelia aurita. The sequence continues at coordinate 628,928 of REGM01000159.1, read as the reverse complement.
TTCATTTTATCATAAACCAGACATCCATTGATAGTCTTAGATAATTGATTGCATGAAAAGCCTTCACCTTCATCATTAAAGACAATTGATAGAGATATAAGGCAACTTAAGTTAGGGGCCTGGGCAATCTAAATATAGCCTATTGTATTCCATTGTGTTTGATGATCTTAAGAGATTATCAAAACAATTGGACAAATAGATGCACACAGCCTTCTTTTGTTCTATTTTTTAACAAGATGCTTTATATCCGTCAATGGTCTTTAAAATCACAAGGATGAGAGAAAAAAAATATTTTTTAGTAATAGTGTCAACAGTATCTATTTATCCACTCATAAGATAATCAACTTTATTTATAATTTTTCAGAAGTTTTATTGTGGTGATGTCATACCTCAATTCTTTCCTTTCAATGATTCTTCCTCTTTTATTTCTTTCAGTGACGATATCTTTCTTTACTGCTCTGAGACAACAAAGAACCTCATGCAAAATGATGCAAGTTTGCAACAGCTTTGCAGCTACACAGTAAGCTATGACCTATGATCTGAATTTATTTGGTAACCTTAACAAATGCTAGCTTGGAGGGTTGACTGGGATGGCCAAGTCATTCTTACTATTAATGGTCAGACCTTCTTTTTAACAAAATTTGTAATAAAGGTTGGAAAAAAGATCCAACTTTCTGATCCAATCTTTCTTCATTAAAAAATTATTTCATAATTTTTCACAACATTTGAGGTGAAAAATTTTACCATAATTTTGTAGCATGGCATTCCTGTGAGTCAGCCAACGATCCTCAAAATTGAAGACAAAAATCTGGTGAGTTCCTATCAATCATTTCATATTTCTTTGCATATATCCATGAAACGTTGCCATTGATTTATCTGAAGTATTCTTGTGTGTGTGTTTTACCCCAAATATTTTAATGAATTATTGTTTCATTGTAGGGTAAACAGATATCTATAGTGGTGACTCTAATACCAGCTGGTCACTGTGTTGGTTCTGTCATGTAAGTGTTTTACTTTCTCTAATTTTATTTACCCCTTGAAAAATATTTCAGAACCTCTTCCTTTGTGCCCCAAGGAAAGACCCCTTTAATTAGCATTAAACAACCTATCTGTGTTCATATATCCTCAAACTGGAAATCCTACTGCTTGACTCCTCCATTTGCACTGTCTAATACAGATTTGAACCAGCTGGATATGATTGACCTTTGAGAGAAGAGGAGTGATGTGCCCCTCTGTCTCTCTCTGTGTTCCCCTTACAGTGCCACTACTGGATACATCCGCTGTAGAAAATAAAATTGAAATTAAGCTACCTTAGGAGGCTGATGTTTTGTTAAATCTGTTCATGGTTAAAACAGTCTACAGACAATACAAGATATGATTGAATTCTCATTATAAATCATGAAGTTTTTGCCATAATAATTTTAGAAGTTTAGAAGAGGACAAACATCAACTGCTTCTTCATTTTACAGGTTTTTGTTTGAAGGAAACAAAGGAGCTGTTCTTTATACAGGTAAAGTAAATGAGTTTTTTATGCCAAGCCATCAGAACGGTCTTAATTTGAGATAAAATTTGCAGGAGAGTTAACTACCGTAGAAAGAACAAATTTTGAGTGCACAACAAATTTTATACCGTTTTGGACACAGCATGAGAACACAAAGCAAAATGGAAAATGTTCTCGAATTGGAAAAAATTCTTGAATCAAAAGAAACAGAAACAAAACAAAGTTAAAGTCAAAACATATCATGGAAAATGAAGAAAACCAAAAGTGGTTAAGTCAGTTGAAAACTACAGTATGTACAGTATATGGTAGTCAGAGGAGATTTCTTAGCTATACTTGAAGTGGACACTGCAAATTTGAATTAAGATGGTACGTTGTATCCATTGTCAGAGATAGATAACTGGCAATTCTTTATTTATCTCAACTGAAACTTTGTAGTAGAAACATCACAATGAAGAGAGATCATTAAATTCCAATCAATCAAATTAATTTCAGGTGATTATCGGATAAGAAAAGGTGACATTCAAAGAGTTGCGTGTCTCAAGTCAAATCAAAGGTTTGAAATTTATGGAGATATCATATTGATTATTTTGTCCTTTATTATTATTATTGATTATTCCCAATTACAATTTTTGGAGAAGTTTTTTATTGCCTTAGTATCATAATTGTTGCGGAATAAATCTGAAACTTGAAGCATTATCTACAATTATTCAAACATCATCCCTCCATAATTATACAAACACCGCCATATTGCTCTTCTTACATGATATATATTTCAATTTCTTTGATTTTAGGGTGAAGGAAATTAAAGCCTTGTACATTGATACAACATTTTGCACTCCATCAATGCAAAAACTTCCACAACGAGTATGTGAATGTATTTTCTAATGATTTTCTTTGCTTATCTTTTAACTTCTCCATGTTGAATTGAGTGTCTCATTTTTGCTTCAGATTTCTATCTTAAAATTTACTTATTCCACATCAAAATGCAAATCTAAACACAACAACCTTAATTTTAGGACGAGACTTTGCAGACGATGATTGGATTGATAGAAAGGTTTGTGCTTTTTCTTTCGATTTAAAAATCAAATTTAAAAAAAAGTGAAAGAAACCATCTCCATAAAACTTAAATTGTTCACATGTGATAAAATTTTCATGTGATGATAGCTTGTGAAAGATCGACTCGAGATTGCTTTGAGAACGAATGAAAGAATCAATAAATCAATCAATTAATAAATCAATCTATCAGTTCTTTCAATAGGCCAAAGATATGGTCCTACATTTTCTGTTCTTTTGCAGTTGGTTGGATAAAGCAGAAAATTTTGTTGTTTTCATTCAATGCAGTGCAAAATACGGATATGAATATCTCCTGAAGGAAATTGCCATCAAATTTAAGACAAAGGTAAGAAAATTATTCCTTGATCGACAATCTATCTTATACGTTCATGAAATCCTAGGAAGAATTTAGTGGTATTGATAAAAATCTCAATATTCGAAAAAGAAGGGCTGTTTTTGGGGAAAAAAACAAATTTATGTTATTTTCTGCGATGTAAATGATTAGGTTCTTGTATAAGAATACATCATTTATTGAAGTTTTTGAACAAAAATCACATATTTTTGCCCTTCAATCGATGATTTTAACAAATACCAAAATGTTTTAGCTCAACCGTTAGATTTGAATTTTGTTTGCAAACAGATACAAATTTTGTGCTTGACGCTCTGTCGTTAAATGTACTTGACATTGCAATGATTTGACTGCTTATGCGTTATTCTGCATGTGGATTGATTTTATCAGCCCTTGCCAAGGAAATATCAACTGAAAACGTGAATCAAGGTGAAAAAGACGCGAGAAAATCATCTGGAGATTGCTTTGTATCGAGGCTGTTCTTTTTTCTTTGCGACCTAGACACAATAACAGCAGAATAGATTATCTCTTGCGATTAAAACTGTTTAGCTGTGACGAAACAGCGATGAAAATGTATTTTTGCTGATTGTAACTGTTCAGATCTCTTCAAATTATATCTCTGTCTACTCACATGCTGTCATTTGAGTGCATTCTGTGTCTCATGATTACATTCTTATTGACTTAAGGAGTACTACGCTGTTATGCAATCAATAACCATGCCTTGAATGTCATTTTTTTTATATAAACCAATTCAATTACATTACAAACATAGTACCCTACTCTACAGTGAAAACGATAGACGACTGCACTAAAGATGACACAGCTGGAAACTCTTACCATGCGCTCAAATGCATCTCTTAAGAGAAAGCTGACCCACCAATGAATCAGAGATTCATTATGGGCGGTATCGTGATTAGGGTTGAGTGAACGCAAGGGATCTTGTAAAATTGTCCCTGCCTCATCTCTAGTGCAGTCGACAATTACAATCTGATAAAAACCTCACAAAAAGGGAAAATTTACGACAAAGAACACGACGAGACGATACCACAAGGGGTGTGTACACGCACATCTCCTCTGCAGCCAAACGAGCAACGAGAAACAAAGACAACACAAAATTGACGAGCACATGTCGAAAATGGGGAAGAGATGGGTACAGCTTTTCAATTGGTTCTACTGTATGATATCAAAGCAAAAGAGAACTCATTAAGTTAGCCGATTTGTAGCTTTTATGTTATGTTATGCTTCGAGAGATCGTTAAAATCTCATTTGAAGCCTACAGAGCTCAAGTAGGCTTTAATTCTTCTCTGGTAGTAAAAAATACATTTGAAATTCATTTATCATGTCATAACCAACTTTTTAATTACCTATCGCTGTATAGCAAAAATCGACGATAACTTCCGCCCCAGTTTAAAGCCTCGAGATATGATCTCATGCGTTTGCTTTAATTCGTCTGTCATAGTAAAAAAACATAGCTCGTTTGAAATGGATTTGTGATGTCATAAACAATTGTCATAATCAACGTATGCTTAACCTATTTCTTAGTGTTATGTTAAATATATTAAATATTATTATATTAAAAGGACAGTTTAGTTGTAGAGCTTTAGTAAAACTTTATCTACAGCCTCCTTTTGGGCCATGGGGACGAGGTTGACTTTATCTAACTTTCGAAATCTTATTTCATGGAGAAATTTATTGGTGTGGGTTTTTATTTAATGGTTTGTTGTGTGATGTTTTCGATGCGATTTTTCAGCTTCGTTTCACCACAAGATTTTCAAACTTTCTTTGTGTAGTCAATTTATTGGCAGAATTTTGTACTATGATCATTTTTCTGAAGTGTAAATGAATATTGAAACGTTTTATCATAATTTTATTGAGTAGTTTTGAATTCTCTTTTCAATTTTCTAGATTCATGTCGATAATTACAAAATGAATTTATATTCGGCTGTTTCTGGAATGAAAGATTTTTGCACAACTGACGGAAAATCCACTCGAATTCATTCCTGTAGATTCAATGTAAGTTTACCTTTCAAACAGATTTGAAATAATTTTCTTTCTTTTCTTTGAAATTTCTTTGATTTGTCGATTCAATCGTTGACGGAATTGGTTCTGTATAAAGAAAACGCTTTACCATTCCCTGAATTAGTTAGTATTTGTGTGAGCGATGTTTTGAGCGATTTTTTCTGACTTGGTGTTGGTTGTTGTTAGCTTTTCTAAATTTCCTTTCCTTGCTTGAGATCAATCTTATTATATCATTTTAAACTCGACCTTTTTGGTTTCTGTGAATTTTGCAGCCATTATTTTCCATAAATTCCAAAAATGATATTCAGTGCAAGTTCATTTCATTTTCATTTTATCTTTTTCACCCATGGTAGCCCTCAGTCAAAGGACTGATTTACAGGGGGCCATGCTTAAATATACAAAAATATAAATTAAATTTCTAATACAAAATCAAACTAATCTAATTACAATTTCGAAAATATTTAATATAATTTAAGTAAGAACTTTAAGCGAGTTGTAGTTACCTGAGCTACCATTTTTCAAATGTTTACGTTTTGTTGTAAACCTTCTTTAATTCTTTTCGTTTCTTTTTTTTAACAACAATCTAGATACATAATGGGATGTGGGATAAAAGGTTATGAAAATCGTTAAAATTGTTAGACAGAGGCAGAACGACCACATATTTATGTGTTGTGCTTTGTTTATTTTGTAGGTGAAGCATTCGAAGTCTTGTTTACCTTGTGGAATTTCACAAATGAATGGAAAACCTCTTCATGTAATGAGACTAAAGCCTTCGACTTTATGGTTTACAAAAAAGAAATTTATTCCAGAAGATAATATTAGGTAAACCATTTTTCATTATTTTGTATTAACTATTATTGTTATTACGTCATAGAGTTCTAGGCTTAAAAAAACTTCCTACACAAGATATTAATACATTTGAATCTTTTCACAATCATTATTTGGTGGCCAAACGTTAATATAATGTCGTGTAAAGTTGGAGAAATATAGGTAGGAATTTAATCACATCATTTTCTATATCAGCGCAGAAAATAATCGTCAAGAATCTTTACATTTTCTTGTCCTTCAAGTAATTTCTAAAATATTATCTTTGTGTCGTTTTCTTATTTCACCAGTTACGACAAACGCAATGATACGTACAGAATTGTCCATTCGATGCATGCTTCATATGAAGAGGTAACCATGGCAACTTAAGAAAGTAAAGATAATTCACTTCAGCAAATAAAACGGCCCAGGAAGGGACTCGAACCTTTCACTTATATTGTCTTTGTACTGTTGTTGCAGGTTCGAGCCTCGTATGCGCTGTTTTAATATCGAAGATATTTTCTCTTTACCTTCAAGATTTCCTTAATCCATAGCCACATGATTACTACTTGCAACTCCCACGATTGCAATGCAGTAGAAATCTTCATAAAAAATATTATATGCTTATAGTTTGTATTTAACATTTAGCAGTAAGAAAAATGAAAGAATGGAGATCCGAGAAATCTTTCTTACATTTATTTAAGCTGTACTTTAAGATAATTTAACAAAATCAAAATAAAAAACTTAGTGCAAAATCAACCCAGAGTTATTTCGATTTAATCAATTGTGACTTAAAATATTAAGGAGAAGAGCACCCATGAACATCCATCCTAATTTAATGTCTCCAACTTTTATCGATCTTAGCAGATATCAGTATGAAGCGTTTGAAATTATTTGTTATTAAATAATGCTAAATTTCTTTTTTCTTTCGACACAGATCGTTGATGTTGTTTCATATTTGAAACCATGTTACGTTTATCCCTGTGTTACCCCTGTGGACACTGATGACGTCATTCATGCTTATGATCGGTAAGCTGATTTTGCTTCAAAGAGTTTCGATGTTTTCCCAATACCGAACCAAGGGGTTGACCTGCTAACAGACCGGTTAGCTGGTCATCCGACCAATGCACTGTTCGATAATGGCTTCATATATAATTTCTGACTTCGTATAAATCGTTTCTGACCCATGAATATAATGGATTTGCCTGGCATCCTGACCATGTCTAGTAGGACCACCCTAAGATGCTTTAAAACCTGTCTTGTGTTGTCTAATGATGATTTTATTCAGGCCATGATGAACATGCAATAGGTCAGCCTTGTTCCCAGGCCCTCAACAGTCTTCTCGCAAACTCAACCGTCTGACTGTTCAGTATCGACGCAGGAGTAATGACCGTTGGAACGAGGTTGGCAACAGTCGCATCTCTTAATTGATTATTTCTTTATTTCAGACTAAAGGGTTTGTTGTCTGATGCAAAAAGTGCAAGTCAAGAGCAAGAGGAAGGCCAAAGAAATGAAGATGGAAAGGCAACATTGTTGTCAAATGACTGGCATCTTGGTCTTCAGAGAGAGATTGCTCTTTCACCAAAACGAGGTGTGTTTATGTAACTTTTTATTTTACCGCATTCAAAATCATACCAAATATGATGGCACTTGACTTATGGAAATAACAGCTCGTATAGATTAGGCCCCTCCCCTCCCTCTTTCAAGTTATCAATAATACTTTTACAACATGCATTCGTTCGTTGTTCGATGATTACATTAAACATTCGTTTGCTCGTTTGTTCGATATGTCACGTGACGTCATTGTTATGCAATACAGCTTTTAAATGTGTGACCTAAAAAGAGCAGAGATTGTTAGAAAGCTTTTACAGTAAGGAACGTTTCATGAAGTTTTATTTTGTCTTTGACACTAATCTAGAAGGTTGAATGTTTAAAAAAATGAGGTCAGGTTGAATAAAACCACTAAGTGAGAGGTTGCCACGCTTGGAGATAAAGTGTTTGAAAAGAATTTAATTTAAAAGAGGTTGTCTTATTAAAGAAATTGTTATAAATGATGAAGAATGCGTTGTACTGAAAAAGTGTTTATTTGACATGAAAGTAATCATTATTTGTGATAAAGAATAAAAGTTATTTGTGTGAAAGACGTGAATTTTGAATTACAGCGAAGACATGTTACAATAATTTGGGAATCCAAGATGAGACATTGTCACCGCCCATGATGACGTCACGACGTAAACACAAAAGGAGGCAAGACCAAACAGAGGCTGAAACAAACCAAACAGAGGCTGAAACAGCGCAAGTTATGACGTCATTTGATGGAGAAGGAGGATGTTTGCGAGAGAGGAAAAAGGTAGAAATTGTTGAAGAGAAAGTAGAGAAGGAAGATGATGTTGAAAGTTTTGAATTGAAGCTAGAATATTCCAACGATCAATCAAATGAAGAATTAAGATCAAACAATTTCGATTCTAATATTCTCAATTTAGAAAGTAAATCAAATGATAATTCAGACCGTTTGGATTTAGAATATAGTCAATTGAAACCTAAAGAATTTGATATTCCCATTTCACCAGGATGTTCAGAACCGTCTGATAGAAATTTAGCTAATTTATTTGTTAGTTTAAGTAAAGGAGAAAATGTTCTTAGCTCATAAATGAACGGTGAAAGTTTACGCATCAAAATGATGCGGATATTTGAAACTTTGGGTGGAAACATACAACAAATGGTACGTTCCATAGAGAAAATATCACTTGTCGGAGTAAGGATAAAATGTTTTTGGCAAATGAAAGAACGTTAAAATAAGATTTTATTCATCAAAAGTTACCTGAAACCATTGACTATGCTGAAACACAGCTCATACACATGGCAGATTCCATAGAGAAGATATCACTTGTCGGAGTAAGGAGAAAATGTTTTTAGCAAATGAAAGAACGTTAAAATAAGATTGTATTCATCAAAAGTTACCTGAAACCATTGACTATGCTGAAACGCAGCTCATACACATGGCAGATTCCGTAGAGAAGATGTCGGTTATCAAAAGACTGCATTGTCTAAATAAAAGCGGTGGACATGGAAGGTTGGCATGAAAAATATTTGCACCCCCGTTGCTCAATGCAGTTGAAAACAAACATCTTCTGTCAGTCAAGACTATCATTGTTTAGCGTAGTTACCTTAAATTCTTTCCTCGGTTTTTTCAACGGGTTTTTCGGCTACACATGTGAAACAGCTGTCAGCTGATTATTATAGTTGGTAGTTCCCTCATAATCTTCAATTATGGCCTAACTATCGCCCCTTAATGTGGCAAGTGCAACAATGCAAATTACAATCTACTGCTAAGGAAATCTTTATTTTGCTTGTTTCGTTCCTATCAACTTGCCAAATAAGATAAATGGAAGTAAGAATTTTGCAGGTGAACTTTCTGCTTTAATTTTAACCAATATTTTTCATTGTCCACTCACATATTCAGATAGAAAGCTGGTTAGAAATTTGGCTCTCTGCACATGGAATTCCATGCATTTAAATGTCATATCATCCATCTCGTTTCCTTTAATATTCTCTTTGTAGTAAAATTTCAGACGCGCCAAATCACGCGATGATCGGGGCCTCAAGGGTGTTAATAGAAGGGATTATGTTATCATAGGAATACGTCATTTCCTTGTTCGCTTCGTTAAATATCTTTTTGACAATTTTTCACGATCAGGAGATCGCATATTATCTCGATTTACAAGCAGATATCTTTATTTATTCTCCTCAAAGAAAAGATGTTTTTTTATTTTGACACACAATGTGGTTTTTGGTTTGATGATAAACTGCCACTAGTTTCGATAAGACGACCTTGACTTAAAAATATATCACATGTCGTCATTTTACGATCGTACTTTCAGAAGTAGCTAAGAATGCCTTGTTTCTAGCAATTTGTCTTTCTTTTCCATAAATGGGTCACTTGTTCAAAGTGTATCATGTTGTTTTAGATGTATTGAAACAGTTGTGTAGATATTTATCAAATTGTGATGTTCAGATTTATTCAAATCCATTGTTATCAAATAGCAATTTCCATTTTTAGAACATTAAGTTATTCAAAATATTTGTCTAGTTCTAGCATAATTTGTGATTTTCATTTAAAAATTTGTGATAAATTATAGTGCTATTCGTCATTGATTCAAAATTTGTTTTGATTTTCACAATTGATTTAAAAACTTCACTTCAAATGTGTTTTTCTTCCAGACTCTTTCTACACCGAAGAACTGCATATTTCATACATTCAGATTCCTTTTGCCTGCCGCTGCCCTTTTCGTTTGCGAAACTTGCTAAAAGTGATGATTGACAATAATTCGATTCTGTCATTTACAGTATTTCTTTAGCAAGAAGGTATTTTCCCACACCGAAAAGTTCCTTATCTTGCAGCTAGCCAAGAATGTAATATTTTCGGTGAACAGTTTCAATTTTTTAAATCTTGTTTCGATCGTTTTCGTGTCTGTATATCCAAAATGAAAATGTTACCGCATTTCCCTACCCCTTTGTTTTGTGGTTTCTTAAAAATGCCAGCTTTACCTCAGGCCAAGGATTATTCAGTAGCGATCCCCCTGATCTGTTGACAGGGCTCTCTGTAGCGTCAAATTGCATGTGTGAACAGCGAACAAAAGAACAGGAGGTTTGCAAGTAGGACATGCTTGTGAAATGTTGTGATAATACATTAAGAAGAGATCATAGATGGAGAGATGGCGTTTAGTCGAGTCAATTTGGTATGGATTGATAAAATTCATGATGTCGCTAATTTGCCTCAAAGGTAAAGTCTTATATTTTAGTGATGATTATTATTGTATTGGTATTATGATCAAAACGATCGATGATGTCGTAAATATATCACAGATTACCGAATCATTACATTTCAAGTTTTAGTCAAACAGGAAGTAGCATCACCATTCCTAAACGGTCGCTCCCATTCGATATTTTCCCACTTTTATGATTCACTTTGTTGCTCACTCAAATACTGTCAAATTGATATAGAAAACAAGATCATTTTGCATCTTAAAATTAACTTATCATCATACTTAGTTGTTGATAAGATACAAATATTTCAGAGTACTTTAACATTGTGTCAGTCAGTCCTTATATCTTGGTAATGGATCTTTTTCCTTCCACAAACTCGGTCTACTGTTTTTCTTTTTTCAGAATTTATTGCGTCGAATTCAGCCCTAATGGAGAGCAATTATTGGTTTCTGCAGGCAACGTGATTTTGGCATGTTTTACTTTATTTGTCATATTTTGTGTCAAAATGCCGATCAAATTTCATCTCTCTTTCAACACAAGAATAGCTAAAGTTAACAATACGGGGGAGATACTCAAGAATAGCTAAAGTTAACAATACGGGGGAGATACTCAGGATCTATATTTCTCGTTAAATCACAGCGATTAAGTTTTATTTTCTCCTTTCATCTTTAGAGTTTTTCATATCTAAAATAGATTTACAACAAACAAATTGTTATTGGTCAAACTACATTTATCTGAACTTGGAATGCTCGATGCAATCAAATTTCGTCGAGGCTGTTCTTTGAACCTTTTTTTAATATATGATGATCATTTGTTTACTTCACTTTTAAATGTACCTGTTGGAGACAATGCAGTTAAATTTGATTATCCACTGTTTAGTATTCTGAGCGCATATCTACAGCAATGGCAAACCTTGAGTTCACCTGCTCTCTTCATTCGATATTGACCTTACTATTTGCTTACGCCAAATGTTCTTTTGTCCGTTCTTTCGTTCACTGCATACGACATGTTTGATAGATCAATAAAACCAAATAGAACTATGTAAATTAAGCTCAGCTTTTCAGCAAATGAAACCTGTTTGTTGTTTCACGGATTAAAAATTCAAAGTTTTTGTCAGGCGGACTCGTTTTTCGCTGAATAAGCTTTTCGGTTGTGCCTTTTGAAAACTACTGCTCCTTTTTAAGAAAAAACATACTTAAAGGAATTGAGTCCATATAAATACATGAGCGTATACGCTATCCTGAATTTTTGCTGACAAACTGCTGATGGCCTTTTGTTATCGCACAATAGCGGTAACGTCAATAGCAGCGAGGAACAAACACTTCTTAATCCTTCCATTATTCTCGGGAATTTCTTTGGTTTAATTTCAATAGCGATAAAATGACAACTTTTGTTTGACGATTGAAAAGAAGTTGATATTGGTCATGAGTGGGCTATTTATGCGGACTCAATGCCTTTAACGATGACAGCAATGACATTTTACGTTTGGAAGAACACCCTAATCTTCTTTAAACACAGAAGAAGGGCATTGTAGATCCAACGAAACATCCAGTACATGTAATAAAAGATTGCGACAATTTTGCGTTCAAAAAGATGAATAATGTGAAATAGCCTCAAGTCTTTTAAATTCTTTCTATTTCCCTAACAGGGTCATCTAATCGCTGAATTTGACAGTAACCACCAATAAACGATTTTTATTACATTGCAAAATTCCAACAGTCTAAAAAATAAATTGAAATCAAGATCAATGAAATCTAATCTTGGTTTTGGTCTCTTTCTTCTTTGAAATTTCTTTCTTCTTTGAAATTTCTTTCTTCTTTGAAATTCCTTTCTTTCTTCAAATTCTCCTTCGCCAGTTCAGCATTTCTTAAATCTTCCCATTAGATTAGTGTAAAGAACAAAACATCCCAAAGGAATGGGCTCAAAGAATCATTCAACTAAACTGATTTTATTGAGATTTATTAATTCAATTCAATGCAGATCTACAACACATCTGGTGGTACAATGATTGACATGTTAAAAGGACACAAGGATACAGTCTACTGTCTTTCGTATTCTTCTGATGGTAAGTTTCATTTTTCAGTAAAATCATATCTTTGTACTCGCTGTGTCTGCTGGTCTTTTCCCCTTTCCCATTTTTTGCTGTATTATGCTCCAACAATTCAGATTGATCAACATTTTATGTCTAAGGAGATTGCCAAAGAAATCCCTTGAGACCAAGTGACTACCCATTGCCCGAAGTCTGGTATTGTACCTTTTTTCAAAACACACAAAGAGTTGACCACCATATCTTAAATTTTATCTGCTTTAAAAATATGTACAGTTCAGGACTTTCGCACATTAACATGGCTTTCTATCCTAAGAATTCTCAAAAATTCTTAAGAATTCTTAAGAATCCTTTTAGTTTTTTAAGAATTCTTGTTTAAAATTTACAGTCTTTCATATGACTCAAGAAATCTGATGAGAATGTGAAGATCTCTTGAAAATCCTTAAGGATTCTTGAGAATTCTCATCATGTTAATGTGCGCTGTACACTACATTTATTTCAATATCACAAAACAAATTTCACATCAAGGCGACAAGTATGATTAGGTTTTATTTAAGTATAAATCTATGTGACTCATCAACAATTTATTTAGAGTGGTAAATGTCTAGCAAGACTGGCTGATGAACTTATTTCTACCGTCAAATGAACCTTCTGATGTAAAAGACTCACAAGTTTCACTTTTGTTGTTTCTGTAATCTCATCCATTTTGGTTCTTACAAATCTTGCTTGGCTTTTCTTTGGCCAAATCAATTTATGGTGAATTCTACATGTATTATCAGGCAGTTCTTCAAACAATAAAGTCATCTGCTTGACTTGCCATGGAATCTCATGTTTAAACATCTCAAGTAATGTTTCTCTAAACAACTCTGTAATTCTTTTGTCAATTGGCAAATCTACTTCAATGTCGCCTTCATACATCCAATTTCCCGGTTTTGCAAGGGAATGAAAATAATCAACAACATCGTGAACACCATCATCCATTGAAGCGGAGACCATGAAAACATGTTTGAAGCCACTGTAACCCCCTGTATGTTCATACCCCCAAATATCTGTCTTTCTGTCTTGCGTTAATATTGATGTATATCTCAAAAGACTTGACTTTCTCTTGATGACGTCAACTTTGTTCAAAATAAGAATGCATGGAAATTTTGGATGCTCATTTATTAGATCTAAAATACATTCATGGATACGCTCTCTTTTTCTACGGCTTTCTAAATCAACCATAACTGCCAAGATGTCACATTCATCAATAACTTTCCTTGGTGCTGTGATCTGCATACGCCCCAGTTTAAGTCTTCTCGCTTCCTGAAATGGAACGATCCCAGGGGTATCAATAAAAACTAATTGTGTATTGCCTTTGTTATGAGGGACATAAATACTTTCTCTTGTTGTGTTCATTATTTCTGATATTATGGAAACTTTTGATCCAACAACTGAATTTACAAATGTTGATTTTCCAGCATTGGGTTCACCTAGCATTCCTATGCGCAAGATCTTTTTAGGCCCATTTTGTGGCTCTTCATTTTCAGTGTTTGCAAGTTCAACTTTTTGCGGCTGTGATCGTGGATCGTATTTCCCTCTGCCAGTCATGAGGAATCTTTCAAAGCAATATTTGCTGCATGGCGATGCTCTTTTTGTTGCACGAGCAAGCCAACTCACTTTAATTCCATGAGAAATAGACATCAAATGCAGATGGAATCGAAGTGTCTGCATGGCCATGTTGCATTTCCTTCTGAGATCAGTGTGAGAAGTGAAGTGAGAGGTTGATCTGATAACGAGGTTAAGATGGTAGCTTTCGTTATGTTGTTGTTGCTGGTGATGAAATAAACACAAACTGCAAAAACAGGCTTACTATAAAAGCCTTTTAACGCTTCAGGTTGAATTGAATTGCTATTGTTGTTGCCGCTACGCCAGTCAGTACTTGCAGCTGCAAATCAACTCTGAGAAGTGAGCAACTACAACGATTGTAGTAAGTGTGAACAAAGATGTCGCAGCTTTTTGAAGTGTTGTGTAAAAATTGATTCTTGCAAAAGAAACACAAACAAGTAAAGGAAAGAAATAAAGATGCGGGCTATTCCTTCTTGGGTTGATAAAGTACATGATAAAGATCAAGTTCCACAAAGGTATAAGTTATTTTTATCATTCTTTCCCGTGTTTTACGGCCTNTGAATTGAATTGCTATTGTTGTTGCCGCTACGCCAGTCAGTACTTGCAGCTGCAAATCAACTCTGAGAAGTGAGCAACTACAACGATTGTAGTAAGTGTGAACAAAGATGTCGCAGCTTTTTGAAGTGTTGTGTAAAAATTGATTCTTGCAAAAGAAACACAAACAAGTAAAGGAAAGAAATAAAGATGCGGGCTATTCCTTCTTGGGTTGATAAAGTACATGATAAAGATCAAGTTCCACAAAGGTATAAGTTATTTTTATCATTCTTTCCCGTGTTTTACGGCCTCTCCCTCAATACATTTAATAACATTGCAACCAAACCAAAGAACAGGCCTAACTAAAAGTCCTACCTGATAAAGTGAGCAAACTGTTACTGTTTGTTTTCTTTGATTCTTGTAATTTAGTTACTGTTAGTTTTAGGAATAATTATTGTTCGTGTTGCGTTATTTTGTATTGCTGCCATACCTCATATGGAGGTAGTGCATTTGCATTTAAATAATAATAAATAAAATTGCTGACTTATTATGAAGCTAACTATTTAATAAATAGCAAATAATGCCACTGCATGCATGCAATGACAGTGTGATTCAAAGACCCATTAAGATAAGAAATATACAAATCATAAAAATAGAACGGTTACCTGACAAACGCAGGTGAAAATTTTGCAAACGATTTTCTAAGCTAGGATTGAAGATTTTGTTGCTTAGCAACAAGGTTTTGTTACGAAAGGTACCTGTATTGGGAATTAATAAGCTATTTTATGAAAGTTGTAGGAAATAATAAGGAAATTTTATATTTTAGAAATCTATTAAAAGAAGGCAAGTAAATTCACAATAGAAAGCAAATATTCCATCCCTTTTCTGGGTGGCAATATTTTTTATGGTTCTTTGGCTTTTCTTTTGGTGAAACAAACTATTTGAAAAAATTACTAAAGTTTATGACAGTCATTTTGAAATTATCTTTTTCAGCATTCATGATTTAGCATTCAGCCCAGATGGAAGTCAACTGATTGTTGCAGCTGGAAACAGAGTTTTGGTAATTGAAGAATATTTGTTCTGATATTTAATTTCTTTTACTCCCATTCCAAGGATACAAAACAAGAAAATTGCACAAACAACTATATAGGAAGAACCCTCAAAGATTAAAAGTTAATGAATACAGAATATGAATAAAAGTATATTAAGTTCTTGATGACAGATAAACCAGACTGGAAAGTGTGCTAACCGTGCACAGAAGTGTGCTAACCATCCACAGAAGTTTGCAGACTGTGAATTCAAGTGCGCACTTACTAAACAACAGGGCTATTTATGAAAACAATTTACAATCGAATAAAGCAATAAAACTTCAAATGGAAGATCTTCAAGGTGCACAGCAAATTTCCGGTCTGACAACTCGAGAGTTATTTTACAATTAATTTAGAAAAACCAACATTAACTGTGTAATATTTGCAGTTTATTTCACATCCATCTTACAATACAGAAAAGATCTTAAAATTGATTAAATAAATTTTGTATTTTTTAGGTTTATGATACAGTTGATGGAACTTTGCTGCAACCATTAAAAGGTCACAGAGACACGGTGTATTGTGTCTCATTTGGAAAAGATGGTATTCAATAATCAGCATTTGTGTGACTTTTATACTATTTTATCTATTTTTTTGTATTTCTTTCTTGGTTTTAATTTCAACAAAGCTACTCATTGCCTTGATGTGAAATTTGGTTATTGTGTTTAAAAAGTAGGCCATCTTAATGAATATTTGTTTGTTACTATGTGAACAAGGCACAGCTTATTTAAAGGAATTTTAAGGAAAAGTTTCTTAACTTTCTTCTTTCATTTGCAGGAAAACGATTTGCCTCAGGTGGTGCTGATAAAAGTGTTATAATATGGACAAACAAGCTTGAAGGAATTTTGAAATACACGTAAGTATACAGGGTAATGAATTTGTTTAAAAATAATATATATATGCCTATCTCAATAAACAAGTTTTGGTATGGTGAAGCTACAGTATTTCTAAGGTTTGAAATTTCTTATTTTCTATCCATAGACACAACGATTCAATTCAATGCCTGGCTTACAATCCTGTCACACAAGCCCTTGCAAGTTGCACAAGTAGTGATTTTGGTAAGATCTTGGGATTTTTTTCAATAAAAGTTTGTACCAAGTAATTTTCTTGCCTTAAGATGCCTACAATGCATTTTCAAACATTTACTGTATTATTAGTAGCTTCAACAAATATCAATAGAAGATCTGTGCATAAGGACATAGAACTGACAATAACTGATTTGTCGTTTCTTCATCATTTTTCTTAGTTTCTCACTTCTCATTTTCTATCCTTGTGCTTCTTAGGACTATGGTCTCCTGAGCAGAAGTCAGTTGCAAAGCATAAAGTTCCATCCAAAGTAACTTGTTGCTGGTTAGTTTCTTCATTGAAAGTAATATAGCATAGTCTCCAAATCTTTGGCATCTTTAAAAAACCATTGCACGGATGGTTAATGCATCTTCTGTTTGATTTAATAGCTTAAAAGGAACTTCAGGTACGTTTCTATAATCCTACGTGCNTCTGCCAGTCATGAGGAATCTTTCAAAGCAATATTTGCTGCATGGCGATGCTCTTTTTGTTGCACGAGCAAGCCAATTCACTTTAATTCCATGAGAAATAGACATCAAATGCAGATGGAATCGAAGTGTCTGCATGGCCATGTTGCATTTCCTTCTGAGAAGTGAAGTGAGAGGTTGATCTGATAACGAGGTTAAGATGGTAGCTTTCGTTATGTTGTTGTTGCTGGTGATGAAATAAACACAAACTGCAAAAACAGGCTTACTATAAAAAGCCTTTTAACGCTTCAGGTTGAATTGAATTGCTATTGTTGTTGCTGCTACGCCAGTCAGTACTTGCAGCTGCAAATCAACTCTGAGAAGTGAGCAACTACAACGATTGTAGTAAGTAAGAACAAAGATGTCGCAGCTTTTTGAAGTGTTGTGTAAAAATTGATTCTTGCAAAAGAAACACAAACAAGTAAAGGAAAGAAATAAAGATGCGGGCTATTCCTTCTTGGGTTGATAAAGTACATGATAAAGATCAAGTTCCACAAAGGTATAAGTTATTTTTATCATTCTTTCCCGTGTTTTACGGCCTCTCCCTGATACATTTAACAACATTGCAACCAAACCAAAGAACAGGCCTAACTAAAAGTCCTACCTGATAAAGTGAGCAAACTGTTACTGTTTGTTTTCTTTGATTCTTGTAATTTAGTTACTGTTAGTTTTAGGAATAATTATTGTTCGTGTTGCGTTATTTTGTATTGCTGCCATACCTCATATGGAGGTAGTGCATTTGCATTTAAATAATAATAAATAAAATGGCTGACTTATGAAGCTAACTATTTAGTAAATAGCAAATAATTCCGCTGCATGCATGCAATGACAGTGTGATTTAAAGACCCATTAAGATAAGAAATATACAAATCATAAAAATAGAACGGTTACCTGACAAACGCAGGTGCAAATTTTGCAAACGATTTTCTAAAAGCTAGGATTGAAGATTTTGTTGCTTAGCAACAAGGTTTTGTTACGAAAGGTTACGAAACCTTTTCATGTTGTATTATATTGGGAATTAATAAGCTATTTTAGGAAAGTTGTAGGAAATAATAAGGAAATTATATATTTTAGAAATCTATTAAAGTAAATGAACGGAGATATAGCAATCTAGTCTAAACATAGCACAAAAGAACGGCACGCGCCACTTATGTTTCTATTGTTTTCATCGATCGAAAACATTAAATACAATAGATTCTATTTACATAGACCCAGTCCCCCTAGCTAAGTTGCCTTTTAACCCCGTTGATTTACTTTAAAAGAAGGCAAGTAAATTCACAATAGAAAGCAAATATAACTATTCGATCCCTTTTCTGGGTGGCAATATTTTGTATGGTTCTTTGGCTTTTCTTTTGGTGAAACAAACTATTTGGAAAAATTACCAAAGTTTATGACAGTCATTTTGAAATTATCTTTTTCAGCATTCATGATTTAGCATTCAGCCCAGATGGAAGTCAACTGATTGTTGCAGCTGGAAACAGAGTTTTGGTAATTTGAAGAATATTTGTTCTGATATTTAATTTCTTTTACTCCCATTCCAAGGATACAAAACAAGAAAATTGCACAAACAACTATATAGGAAGAACCTTCAAAGATTAAAAGTTAATGAATACAGAATATGAATAAAAGTAAATTAAGTTCTTGATGACAGATAAACCAGACTGGAAAGTGTGCTAACCGTCCACAGAAGTTTGCAGACTGTGAATTTAAGTGCGCACTTACTAAACAACAGGGCTATTTATGAAAACAATTTACAATCGAATAAAGCAATAAAACTTCAAATGGAAGATCTTCAAGGTGCACAGCAAATTTCCGGTCTGACAACTCGAGAGTTATTTTACAATTAATTTAGAAAAACCAACATTAACTGTGTAATATATTTGCAGTTTATTTTACATCCATCTTACAATACAGAAAAGATCTTAAAATTGATTAAATAAATTTTTTATTTTTTAGGTTTATGATACAGTTGATGGAACTTTGCTGCAACCATTAAAAGGTCACAGAGACACGGTGTATTGTGTCTCATTTGGAAAAGATGGTATTCAATAATCAGCATTTGTGTGACTTTTATACTATTTTATCTATTTTTTTGTATTTCTTTCTTGGTTTTAATTTCGACAAAGCTACTCATTGCCTTGATGTGAAATTTGGTTATTGTGTTTAAAAAGTAGGCCATCTTAATGAATTTTTGTTTGTTACAATGTGAGCAAGGCACAGCTTATTTAAAGGAATTTTAAGGAAAAGTTTCTTAACTTTCTTCTTTCATTTGCAGGAAAACGATTTGCCTCAGGTGGTGCTGATAAAAGTGTTATAATATGGACAAACAAGCTTGAAGGAATTTTGAAATACACGTAAGTATACAGGGTAATGAATTTCTTTAAAAATAATATATATATGCCTATCTCGATAAACAAGTTTTGGTATGGTGAAGCTACAGTATTTCTAAGGTTTGAAATTTCTTATTTTCTATCCATAGACACAACGATTCAATTCAATGCCTGGCTTACAATCCTGTCACACAAGCCCTTGCAAGTTGCACAAGTAGTGATTTTGGTAAGATCTTATGATTTTTTTTAATAAAAGTTTGTACCAAGTAATTTTCTTGCCTTAAGATGCCTACAATGCATTTTCAAAAATTTGCTGTATTATTAGTAGCTTCAACAAATATCAATAGAAGATCTGTGCATAAGGACATAGAACTGACAATAACTGATTTGTCGTTTCTTCATCATTTTTCTTAGTTTCTCACTTCTCATTTTCTATCCTTGTGCTTCTTAGGACTATGGTCTCCTGAGCAGAAGTCAGTTGCAAAGCATAAAGTTCCATCCAAAGTAACTTGTTGCTGGTTAGTTTCTTCATTGAAAGTAATATAGCATAGTCTTCAAATCTTTGGCATCTTTAAAAAACCATTGCACGGATGGTTAATGCATCTTCTGTTTGATTTAATAGCTTAAAAGGAACCTCAGGTACGTTTCTATAATCCTACATGCAGCAGTTCTGATATCTNATGAAAGGCCGTCACCCAGCCCTGACCATAGGGTAATAAACTATATAATAACTGTTTCCTTCGGGTAATACCGAAAATATTAAACGGGTTAATATTTTCTGGTATTGCCCTCGGAAACAGTTATTATAGGCTTAATCTAGAATATTTTTCAATTCTTTGCAGCAAGTATCAAGATTCGACACAAAGTCTTTTTTCGTGTTTTTTTTCTCGATTCAAATAGCGTTAGCAGAAAAGAAATTAAATGCAATTGAATTATTACATCTAACTCGACTTTCACTTAATTTTCAGTGAGAATAAAATGCAAAGACCTGGTGAAGAAAATTGCAATCTACAAAAATAGATTAGCGGTCAGTTGAAGATTTTGTTTTGAAGAATATAGTTTGATTGAATTTTTTTTGAATCTTTTATTGTGGGAGATCCACTTTTTGGTCATGGAGATTGTGCCCTTCAAACCTAGAAGATTTCTCAGCTAAACAAACTTTGCTTGCGAATTTCCATTAAGATTATTTAAAAGATTTCTTCTGAAGAGTTGTGTTATTTTTTCTGATTTCAGACAATTTCATACTAGTTACATCTACTTCATCGCTTTCAGCTCTATCCATAAATTTTCTCTTGCTTATGTATTTTATTCTGTTTCAGGTGCAACTTCCTGACAAAATTAGCATTTATGAATTATATCCTGATGATTCTTCAGAAATGCGTTACCGTTTAAAAGTAAGACATTCATGCAACATCTTTGGAAGTATTCTGATTATAGATTATTGACGAGAAAGCATTAATTTATCTGTCATGCTTCTTATGATGAGCTGTCAAACGAACTTTGGGTAGAGCTTCTTTGTAAGTTATGTTCAACTGAACAAGTCAAGGTAAGACATGCAAGGGTAGTTGGCATACTATGTAGTCATCTTTTTAAGGTAACAGTGTCTTAAATTAGATATATCTTGGGGATTAAGGGTAACAATTTTTCTTCACCAAACTAGTAATTGTTTTACTGAATATAGTCCCATATTAATCTGTGCTATATAGGTTTTTATGATGTAACAAATTGTTTAGGTAGAATTTGAAAGAATAAGGAAGGCTAGAGTAGAAGGACGAGAGAGAAGTTTCAACAAATCGGCCGATAGTAGCTTATTTGTAAAGAACTGTCAGCATGGTTTTGATAAATGCATTGTAAAACAGGGGGTAATTACTATTCAATTGATAATTCTTGCTTCTCATTTGAATTTGTAGGAGAAGGTCAACAAGAAAGTGGAATGCAATTTGCTGGTCGTTTGCGGAAATAACATCATCCTATGTCAAGTATGTAAATAATTCAGTATTAAATTTGATTTAATATATCAACGGTTAAGTTGAATTTAAGGTTAAGTCTTATATTGAAACTTATATTTATTAATTGTTAGTTATTCACAATATTGATTTCTACAAATTACCTGGTCACTTCATTGTTGTCTTTTTTGTTTAGGAAAAGCGTCTTCAGTGCCTTTCATTCGATGGAATAAAAGAAAGGTATTTTGCAACTTTTTTTCTAACTCGCAATAAAGAGTAATGCCTTTAGTTTTCATCATTTCGTGTAGTTTTACATTGCTCTTCGACCTATCTTTACCTGAGGAGATTAAATGAATTTACTGATCCCAGGAGATGTAAAGAGTTGAAAAGGTCCCCCCTAGAGCTGGGCTTAAAGCAGTACTGCCCCAAGGGAATATGTAGTGCATAAGGTTGACACGAGGCTATGAATATCACAGTTCGATAGTGATTCCCCGCCCCCTCCCACCCATATCAACCCATATCTCGAAAGTAAAAGTATGATGATACTTTATAGAATGGTACTCGACACTGCGTTCGCCATGTTTTCACTAGACCGAGCCTACTACCTTGAGTTTATATATTGTGTTAGACTGTTAGTTTTTGAAAAGTAATTAGAATATAGTGTTGATCAGTAAATATAGTTATTTTCGTTTGAGTGTAACGAATTAGAAAACAATTATTATTTGTGTGACGCCTTAAAGAATTTGTAAGCAATAGTTATTGTCTCGTATGAAGCATCCTTCAGGCCCAGTTGGTTACACAGCATCAAATGTTTCAATCATTAATATCGAAGTGGTTTAGGTTCATCGTTTCAGTTAGAAACTTATTTTATACTGTTCATTGAAACATTTTATTAATTGAGAAGATAAATTGTTATGTTTAGTACACCTTAAGAAGTCTTTATATTGCAGTAATAAGTGTTTATGAGAGTGTTTGATAATGGTCGCCTTCTTAATTCTTAATTTTAGAGAATGGGTGATGGAATCATTAATCAGATATATCAAAGTGATTGGGGGTCCAGTTGGAAGAGAAGGGTTGCTGGTTGGACTCAAAAATGGATTGGTACGAACCTTTAATTTACTTTTATTTTTTCCAAGGTATCTTACATTTCTGAATAAAGTTTTAAAGTAAGGACTTAAAATGCTCGCTACCTTTAATTCAATGTCATTCCCTGATATTTTTTTATTTGCAAAATAAAGTTTCCATCTTGAATAAGTTTGTTAAATAAGGACTTAAAAATGAATTGTTACCCTTGGTTGATCTTCAACTATTTTGATTGGGGAATGAAGTTTTTTTAATAAGCTTTCCTTCATGCTTCATGATTGATTTATTTTGCAAGAAAGTAACACCAAAAGCAATTTATTCTTGATTGCAAATATTCTTGTCATTTCCGAAAAAAAACGGATCAGGATAGCGCTGAAATTATCAAGCTTTTAAATGAGCTGTTTTATCCAAAATTTATATACACAAAATATCCAAATCACCCCCTCTATCTTACTAGCTTCTCTTCGTCTAATTTGCAGATATTAAAAATCTTTGTGGATAATCCATTCCCGGTTACGTTGCTGAAGCAACAAACAAGTGTGCGATGTCTGGACATCAGCTCAAAGTAAGATTCATGATTCAGAAAGTAATTGACTGATTTGGTATTATCGTTATGATTTGTTTTCTATTTGAAATGTTTTCGATTTACTATGAATGATGAAATCTTAAAATGATGAAATCTTAAAATGGTGAAATCTTAAAATGGTGAAATCTTAAAATGGTGNGGATAGCGCTGAAATTATCAAGCTTTTAAATGAGCTGTTTTATCCAAAATTTATATACACAAAATATCCAAATCACCCCCTCTATCTTACTAGCTTCTCTTCGTCTAATTTGCAGATATTAAAAATCTTTGTGGATAATCCATTCCCGGTTACGTTGCTGAAGCAACAAACAAGTGTGCGATGTTTGGACATCAGCTCAAAGTAAGATTCATGATTCAGAAAGTAATTGACTGATTTGGTATTATCGTTATGATTTGTTTTCTATTTGAAATGTTTTCGATTTACTATGAATGGTGAAATCTTAAAATGGTGAAATCTTAAAATGATATTGAGATACTCTTTCATCGACGATGTGCAGCACTTTGAAAGCAATCTTGCATCTGTTGTAATATGGAATTGTAAAACTATCGCTCTTTTCTTCAATCTGGTTTATTCTATTTTCTAAATCAAGCACACAACTTTACCTATTTACCCATAGTTCTATTTTTGATAGTGTATTTGAATGATAATGGCAATTCTAAACAAATGGCTGGATAAAGATTATATTGTTTGTCAATTTCCTTTGTAGTCGAACAAAATTAGCAGTTGTTGACGAAAACAGTACCTGTTTGGTTTATGATTTGAGAACAAAGGAACTCTTATTTCAGGTGAGATTATCTTTTTTAATATTTGATTAATCAAAATTTTGATGATGTAGATTTATCATAATTTTCTTCTGATCATTATCTTGTTAAACGAACAAGCGTTCAATTTTCTTATGGATCATTCTCCTTCATTGTGCTGTAACTTCTGATTCAGCTATCTTAAAAATGTTTGTCTTCTAGGAACCAAATGCAAATAGCGTTTCTTGGAACACACAGAATGACGTAAGTTTGAACCCCGTCTTCGATTTACCTTCAAAATGACAATTCGATTGAAGTTATTTTTTGTTGAGCTTGTGAGTAAAACGTGATTGGAAATAAAAATATTTTAAGTTTGATTGATTGAGTCCTCAAGGGATAAATAATAGATGAAAGAAACATATGTGTTGATGATCATTAAATGATTTTCATTGCAAAAATGAACTTTTCATAGAACCTAGCCTTGTAGTAGCCTTTCTTATCCCTTTGTTCATTTCAGCTGTTTTCCTTTGCAGGACATGTTATGTTTCTCTGGTGGTGGTATGCTCAACATCAAAGCAAGCAGTTTTCCCGTTCATCAACAAAAAGTCCCAGTAAGTTATTTTCTTTATCGAAAGTAAAAACCACGAATAAACTCCTTTAATTTTAAATTACTCTTCCTCAATGGAAACTCCTCCAGTAATAACATTTTTCATTTGGCAACGTGGCTGCTAATTTTGTGTTGTGCAAAATGTGTTGATCTTCTTCAGTGAAGCTAAGTTTTATTAACGACTTATTTACATGTCCCACGTCGCGTTAACTGAACATAACAAAGTACATGATATTCAAACAATGCATGTTCATGTCAAATTATTATCTGCAAACTTTGTTTACATTCAAATTTTACAGGAGCAAATTTGTCAGGGCTATGTTACACGAGACTCTTTCGGGAGCTTCCAAGCACAGTTGAAGATTTTTTCAGAAGTTTTATTTAATCATTTTAAAGATCTTTTTGCTTCCCTCATTTTTAGGGATTTGTTGTTGGATTTTGTGGATCGAAGATTTTTTGCCTTCATGTTTACACAATGTCATCTATTGAAGTACCTCAGGTAAAATATTGTAGCTATTATCCCATTTGATCTTCTCGAATCTTCAAATTCTTTGCTAATAAATTCTTCATATTTTATTCTACTTCATTTGAAGGATTCCTTCGTTTCAATAAAAACCAATGTACCTGGAAAGGAACATATTTTATTTTGTTTTGATCGAAGAAATATTTCTTTATTTCAGTCAACTCCAATGTATCAATATCTAGAAAAGAAAAATTACCAGTAAGTTGCCTTCCTATCTTTGGATCATTTTGCTGTACATCATTTTTGAATTGTTCCAAGAGATACTGAATACGAGACCTAGTTACATGTATGCGAATGTGCGATGCACAAAAAGTCATTACACCCAGTGCTAGTTTTAGTTGGAGGCACATTTTCTTCACTCGTCTTCTTACAGGCACAGAATGATCTTAATAAGGCCTGCTGCATATACGGAATCTTCGTCCCAAGTAATACATTTAATTAAATTATTTTGAATAATTGTTATGATGTTGCAGTATCGACTTCTGTAACACATTTCTACAATGAATTAAATACACGTGAAATGATGAGAAATGAAATAATCCATATTGTGTTTTTAGGGATGCGTACAGAGTGGCCTGTCTTGGTGTGACTGATGGAGACTGGAGAGCTTTGGCAATGGCAGCACTCGAGGTAGAAACTACAACAATTGATTGATTGATTGATTGATTTATGTATTGATGATTGAGTAACTGACTTTTTATTGGTTCATGGAAATCGAGCAATTTCTAGCTGCAGTGTGTTCACCCAAAGAAGTATTTTTCTGTGTAATTGTTATCTTTTTGCTTCGTGATAAAAATATTTTACATTTCTTCTGAATATTTGGTTTTATTAATAGATTGCATTTTAAACTGTTCTTTTCACTTCTACAGGGACTTGAATTTCAAATTGCAAAGATGGTAATATATTCTTTTTGGTTTAATTTCTGATGCATATTTATAATGATTGTTAACAGACAAGTTTTTTCACATCACGTACTCCTGTTCCCTTAAAATATCAATATTAGCCTTTTCAATGTTTGAAAATTCTCGTGACCAATGATGTTGGAATATTTCGAAAATGTATGGCAGAGAAATGCAGGTAATGGGATTAAAAAGTAACAACATATTTTACGATGTATATCATATTTACATTTCAAGGAATCTTTTTTCAGGCATTCATAAGAGTTCGAGATTTGAAATATTTGGAATTGATTCATTCGATAGAGGTGAGCTCATGTTTTCATTATTTTATTTCATTATTTTGATTATATTTTTAGGTTCACTTTAGTTATCAAGAAACATTGCTTTATATTATATATGATCGTAAATATTGGCATAATTTTCATAACACTCGTCGTCGTCGTCAGGTGCCTTCTGCTCTCAGCAGGTTAGCTGTCGTGGATGGCCAGTCCTCCCTATGTTGTGCCTTCCTCGTGACTTCAGCATAGCTCATTCCAGTCCATTTCTTGATGTTGTTAAACCAGGTTGATATTGGCCGGCCTCTTCCTCTTTCCCGTTGAACTCCCCTTCTAGAAGAAGCCTTTGTAGCCCGTCTCTTCTAATCAGGTGTCCAAAATAAGCACATTTTCTCTGTTTTTGTGTATTCATTAGCAATCTTCTCGTATTCATCTTTTGTAATACAAATTCATTTGTTCTGTGTTCTGTGTGTGATATTTTTTGCGTATGCTATTTGATGCTATATCGAATTTTTTTATTTGAAGTTTATTTTTTTAAAGTCATTAAAAAGCTATTCGAATTTTGTGAAAATATATTTAATCTTTTTGATGTTAGGAACGCAGACGAAGAGGTGAAATGGAAAACCAAGTATTTTTAGCTGATATTTATGCTTACCAGGTATTTAAATCATTTTTAATTTTTTCATTTCTTTCAATCTTTATCAAAGTTTCTCGATTAGCTATGGTTGTTTGCTTCCTACAATCAACACTTTGTCTTTGTTCTTACTGTTGTGCAGAAATAAAGGATCATAACAGGCCAGGGTAGTAAAGGAAAATTAAGTTGCGACTATAGCTGGTTAATAAAATTGTGACAAAAAACGTAAATAAGAACAATACGAAGAAACCAAATTAGAAAGGATTTGAGTGCGAAAGTTTCAATATCTTAGTCTGTTGAAAATGGAGCGAGCCGGAGAAACAAAAGGTTATCAAGATGACAACATATTTAAATGATTTTAGTTTATATGCATTTAACACCTGATAAATTGATTGATCATATGCTGATTGCTTTTTATTTTGTCATGGTAGGGAAAATTCCAAGAAGCTGCCAAATTGTACAAAAGGACAAGGAATGAGGAGAAAGTAAACATTATTGTTCTTTCTATTGATTTACTTTTTATTTGTGATGCTAATTGATCTGTATTAACTATGATCACTTGACACTCGATCATGATCATCTGGTTTATTGTATGTTGTTTCATTATTTTTGATAAAACTGTGCTGTTTGTTCGTGATACTTTACAAATTCCTCATATCTGCCAAAATTTTAATTTTTACCTCCCTTATCATTGCTTTTGATCCCCCCATCCGAGTAAATTATTTTCGTTTGACACTTTTTACAAGAAATGAATCTTCAAATTTCAGGCTCTGGAAATGTTTTCGGACTTGCGTCAATTTGAGTTTGCAAAAGAGTTTATTGGCAGTGGTGACCAACGAAATGTCAAACAATTGATTCGAAAGCAAGCAGAATGGTGTAAAAGTACGAATGACCCAAGAGCCGCTGCGTGAGTTTCTACATTTTAAGTTGATAATATAATTTATTAACATTTATTAATATCATTTATTGATATTACTTTTAAAATATTATTCTTGAAATTTGGTTTTTGATGCTTGCAAAGAGGCTACCCGGTTCTTTAATTTTAACTTTATCTTAATTTTAATCTTAACTAATATTTTATCATGTAATGTGTGAAAATTTTTATTGACAGTTATCTTACTCTTTCTGTCCACGTATTATTCAATCCTTTTTTGCAAATTGCTGAAAAAGATCTAAATAGTTTGATTTCTAATTTAAATGTTTCTTTTCCAAACAGTGATATGTTTATTGCAGCTGGTGAGTTTGTCAAGGCTGCTGAAATTCTCGGTGAAAATGGCTGGACAGAAAAGTATGTGACTTTTATTACTTTCTGCGTTTGAAATTTTCCTATACTATTTTGCACATGAAATTTTCACCATTAAGAATAAGCACCATCAATTAGAATTCTCTATGCTTCAGAACGATAAAAGTTGACAGTTTTTGAAAGAAACGGATATTTGAACATTGACCTACCACTTCTTTGAATTAAAAGTCTGATCTACAGGGGGCAAAAGGCGAAGGCACCTTTCCTAAAGATCACAATTCCTTCAGAAGAAGGCATTTCACTGAAATTTCTCGCTTGTCTTTAATGTGTAATGAAAATGATAATAAAACTATGAAAGGATAGTTGCCACTTTGCGTTTAGTTAGAATATGATTCGGGTATGTACCTGATTTGATTTATATGCAGTGTAGAGATTTGCTCGTCTCTAGATTTGCTCGTCTCTAGATTGACGTGTTCACAGAATCACTTACGATTTATTTGTTGCAGGCTTGTTGAGTTGGGAAGAAATTTGAACAAAGCTGACGTAGAGCCTTTGAAGATTTGTGCAATTTATTTGAAAGAATTACAACAATATGCCTATGCAGCAGAAATGTATTTGAAGATGGGAGATCAGAAAGCTTTAGTAGCTCTTTATGTTGAAGCACATCAGTGGGAAGAGGTACTACCCTTTAGTCATTCTCTTATTGATCTATGCCTCTTTGGGTATATATGGGCAAGTACAACAATGTGAGTACAGCAGAAATGTATTTGAAGATGGGAGATCAGAAAGCTTTAGTAGCTCTTTATGTTGAAGCACATCAGTGGGAAGAGGTACTACCCTTTAGTCATTCTCTTATTGATCTATGCCTCTTTGGGTATATATGGGCAAGTACAACAATGTGAGTACAGCAGAAATGTATTTGAAGATGGGAGATCAGAAAGCTTTAGTAGCTCTTTATGTTGAAGCACATCAGTGGGAAGAGGTACTACCCTTTAGTCATTCTCTTATTGATCTATGCCTCTTTGGGTATATATGGGCAAGTACAACAATGTGAGTACAGCAGAAATGTATTTGAAGATGGGAGATCAGAAAGCTTTAGTAGCTCTTTATGTTGAAGCACATCAGTGGGAAGAGGTACTACCCTTTAGTCATTCTCTTATTGATCTATGCCTCTTTGGGTATATATGGGCAAGTACAACAATGTGAGTACAGCAGAAATGTATTTGAAGATGGGAGATCAGAAAGCTTTAGCAGCTCTTTATGTTGAAGCACATCGGTGGGAAGAGGTAGGAATTCCCTCTCATTTTTCTAGCAATTCGCAATTTGGGGCCTATATCAAAGGATGCTAAGATTTGCAAAACTGGCAATCTAACATTTAGTTTAGTATCTATATCAAGTTTTTCGCCAGGTTAGATGCTTTCTTGCCCAATTTTTCTCTGTTGTGAAAAGATATTGATACTCCTTCCATATTTTTTATGAAAACACGTTTTCAAGAGTTTTCATGTATATTTTTATTACGTCAACAGGCGTTTCAATTAGCTGATAAACACAAAGAATTTAAGGTAAATATAGTTTTATATGTAGACGTCATTTGTTGGTGAAAAGAATCAGAAATGATAGTAAAATCGATTTTACGCATCTTGGCTATGGACCACAATATCAATCATACAGCTAGCTCAGGCCAGTGCAGGATGTATTGTGCCTAGTTAAACATAGATACACTTTGTTAGCATACCTTATACGCTTGGCTCTATCCTTCGATTTAACTTGCTTTTATTTGATCCTAATTGCGTCATAAATTTGTTTTCAGGATGAGGTTTATGTACCTTATGCAAATTGGTTGGCAGAAAATGACAGATTTGACGAAGCTCAAGCAGGTAAATAGATAACTGAATAAATGAATACTAGGGTTAGGGTTAGGGTTAGGGTTAGGGTTAGGGTTAGGGTTAGGGTAATTTCAATTGTTTCAAAAATACCCTTTGATTCCTTTACAAAACTTTAGCCTTTTTTAATTTATGGTATTTTTGTGAATTGCAGCAGATAAAAATTTAGTAAAATTGTAATTACTATGGCTTCAAGTCGAAATGGCAAATCAACTTGAAATTTTGTAAGATTATCTCCTTCAGTAATCTCTCCAATCTAAGGAGAAAATGGCTACGTAGGCAACATGGTTTCCGATTAAAAATTTTGATGACGATACAAGCCTGATGATATCTGTCATATAGTAAGTAATCAAAAAGACGAGCCTCCATTTTAGAGGCCCCCTTGATGAATTCATTGCTTGGTTTGGCTAGCCCTTTCAAATGACATCAGTTACCCGGACACTTCAGGTAGCGGACATTGCCTCACAGACTGTTTACAGTATAATCAGATTTAGTTTCAAAAATAAAAAATACCTCATTGGTAAATGTTTTTTGTTTCTGCAGCATTCCATAAAGCTGGAAGAAGGCGAGAGGCGGTCAAGGTTCTTCAGCAATTGACTTTAAATGCAGTTGTCGAGAACAGGTCAGAGTTCAGATTTTATTGTAATTAAATTTATTTTGAAGTTCTTGATTGTTCCTTCTAATCACAGTTGTGCAAGATATATACTACATCTTTATCGTTGATTCTCTTCAAATAATTGCTCTTATCTGCTCACAGTAATTTTAGCATCCTTAACAAAACAAATGATTTTCAAAGGATTACCGCAGCCAACTTTTATTTGCATTTGAAATAAAATGGCGATAGTATTAACAATTCAAATTTAATGAAGATTTCCACAAATTCGTTAAGCTGAGTTGAATTTTTGCGTTTTACTTCAACAGATTTAACGATGCTGGATATTATTTTTGGCAATTGTCTCAACAGTGTTTGGATATCGCAAGCAAAAAAGGTCAAGGTAGGCATTCATTTCTAGATTCATTTTTATTCCATTATTTCAACCTTATCACTTTGCAAAATGAAATAAAATCAAAGGCATCTTATTGGTTATTTGTAATAATCAACACTGTTTTTTTTTACTAAATCAATATTTCAAATCAATCAATTTGATTCATAAAATATAATTTAAGGGATCTCACTTTTAATTATTTTCTATTTTGTTTCAGATGGTGTTGAAGTTGAAGATGATATCCTCGATAAATTCTTTGAATTTCAAATGAAGGGAGAAATATATTATGTTTATCATTCCATACAACGATACATGGTAAATATTTGCTATATCGTTTTTATGATATATATTGATATCTTCTCTTGAGCCTTTTATCCTCTGAAATGTTAACTACCCTTGTTACTAGAAGTATACATTCTATGAAACTTATTTAAGCAACATGCAGATAATCACATCTAAAATGTTTTTAGTTTGGATTGTATTTGGATTGTAATTGTTCGTGGAGACGATTTTACACCAAGCCGATTCGATTTGTTTTGAAGGCAAATTGAAGTAAATTTAGCACAACTTCTTACTAAGATGATGACTCTGATTTCATGAATCATGAACTAATCCTGAATGAATCATGTCATGCCCATGCGAACTTAGCTAAGATTATCTACCTACCTAAACGTCTGCTCAAGTTTTTTTTATGTTATTTTAAAGGATGAACCATTTACATCACAATTACCAGAAGCTTTATTCAACATGGCGAGATTCCTCCTTCACATGCTTATCAAAGATACTCCGCATGGTGTTTCAAGAGTGTATCCATTTCATCATCCTAATTTATTCAAATATTGTTTCTTCCTCGTTTTCTTACCTTTTATCGCTTTATGTTACTAATTACGTAATTTAAGGACAGATTTCTCTCCCAAGTCTTACCAAATATATTTTATGCCATCTGCCAATAGATGATTGGGTTGAATTGAATTGAATTGGGCTAAATATTGCGCCAAGGAATTTTTTACCATGATCCTTTGCTGTAAGGGGAAGATCGACCAATCAAATCAGTCGAAATTCCATGAGGCGCAAAGAATCACGGTAAGAAATTCCTGTCCACTGTCTTTAGCGCAATCATAAATTGAGAACTAATGCAAAATAAGGTAAACTTGCATCTTAACTGCATGATAACAAAATTTTGGTACAGCTAGTTTTTACACTGCTGTAAAACTGGTTTAATTTTCAGTTTGAAATGTGTATAAAACATTTTTTCTTTAACTATGAAATCAGGAATGCT
Source organism: Aurelia aurita (assembly GCA_004194415.1). Lineage (NCBI taxonomy): Eukaryota > Metazoa > Cnidaria > Scyphozoa > Semaeostomeae > Ulmaridae > Aurelia > Aurelia aurita. The sequence goes on along the minus strand of REGM01000159.1, from coordinate 596,611 downwards.
TTATACGCATTGGCGAAGCAAAGCAAAAACCTTGGTGCGTTCAAACTTGCAAGATATGCGTTTGATAAACTCCAAGCCCTCAAGATTCCTGCGAGATTTCAAGAAGCAATTGATTTAGGAAGCATTACAATTAGATCAAAGCCTTTTCATGATAACGAGGTTCGTATTACTATTGATAACGAGGTTCGTATTGCTATTCTTATAGACACTAGATCTTGACACAATATGGCTCTTTAGCATCGCAAGAAGGATTACTGCATGAAGAAAGCTATGTGATTGGCAAACAATTGTATAAGAATAGTTCACTATAATTTTGAATCAAAGTGATCAACAGGAGCAAGTTTTCTTTTCTGTCATTTGGTTTGCTATGATGTGCGATCGTTTTCAGATTAGGATCCATTGGTTGGAAAACGCAGCTTTGTTATGAACTGCAATATCAGTACAAAGAATATGGTGATTTGAGTGCTATTTCAGAAAAAACAAACAAATAAAACTTAGTCTTAAACANAACAATTGTATAAGAATAGTTCACTATAATTTTGAATCAAAGTGATCAACAGGAGCAAGTTTTCTTTTCTGTCATTTGGTTTGCTATGATGTGCGATCGTTTTCAGATTAGGATCCATTGGTTGGAAAACGCAGCTTTGTTATGAACTGCAATATCAGTACAAAGAATATGGTGATTTGAGTGCTATTTCAGAAAAAACAAACAAATAAAACTTAGTCTTAAACAAATAAACTTCTTATAAAACTTAGTCGAGATTTCTATTTTCTTTATATGCATTCAGCTTTTGGAAAGTCCTTTCACATTGATTGCTTAATGCAATTTTGCCTAGGTTTTACCTATATTTATTCCTTTTTAGCCTTTCAAATATTTGTTTGCTTTTCTCTATGTTAGGATCTGCTGCCAATTTGCTATCGCTGTTCGACAACGAATCCATTGTTGAATAACAAAGGAAATCAATGCATCAATTGTGCTCAACCTTTTGTTCATTCTTACATAGGATTTGGTGAGTGTTTATTCAATAAACCAATCACGTCATTATATTTGTTTATATGATTTGCTTTGCTTTTATATGATATAGTGTTAATGCTTGGGTCGCAGCCTGGTCGATGTTTGGATGGTCTAATGAAGCCCATGCAAGTTCAACGCACTCCACGACACGCACTTCACGACAATCTTGCTGATGATCCTCAGCAGTTACAATACAGGGTGTCCCAAAAAGTTGTGCCCCATTTGTGTGGTTGCTGTGGATGAGCTGTAACTTCTATTGTCCCGTTGCTGATATAGTTGCATTGGATATACTTCAACTTAGAGTTTGAGACCCTGTTTGTCAATCGCACCAGTGGTTGCTGATTTATGGCGCAAGAAAGTCGAAAAAGTGAAAAATTCAAAAACAGCACTTTCTTTGTTCTCCAAAAATGTCAAGATCAAGTAAATATTGCAAGAAAAGGTTTTAGCATTTTATTTGAAATTTTTATGCATTTTGCAATGGGTTAATTGTGTTGTGTTATCAGTAAACAATACAATTAACCCCTTATCAACTGTTGAAAAAATATAATACTGCTCTAAAACCCTTTCTTGCAGTATTTACTTGATTTTGGAATTTTGGAGAACAAAGAAAGTGCTGTTTTTGAAGTTTTCACTTTTTTGACTTTCTTGTGCCATATGCTAAATAATTTGATTTGACACTGGTGACGTCAATTCGTTAAGAAAAAAAGATCCGAAAGAGAAGGACCTTAAAGTTAAGTTTTATCCTTTGCTAAATTTTATCATTTTCTTTTCATTTGCTGAAATCGATCGGCCTTTGCCGGCCTTCCATAAATATTCTCACATAGGTTACGAATATTGTATCTATTTATTTATTCTCTCGTGTCCATTTTTGTAGAAATACTTCCATTGGTCGAATTTATGCTAGAAGAAGATATTACGTAAGTGCTACATTGAATAGACCTCCTTCCGGTTTTTGTCGTAGTTTGACTTTTATTTGTCTTTATAATCTGAGTTATGCATGTGATTTTTGACTAAATTAAGCAAAGTTGTTTCAGCGTTGCATGTCCCCTTTAATCATGATATTAGATTCTCTTTGAGAAGAATTTATTTGGTGATTTGTGATCGGTTGTATTTTTACTGTAACAGTGATGACGAGGCAATGAAGCTAATCGAGGCTGAGTCGTTGTCAAGCAACAAGAAAGACAATACAAAGTTTCAGCAGACTGACACTGGCAGTATCCTTTTCTGATTTTCCACCCTTGTTCAATTCTTATCTGATTCAACACCACAAAACGAACATGCAATTTGGATATGAGCGTTTTCCTCTTAACAATTACCTGCACCATTTAGCGGAAAGCTTTTAGCTGGTATTCAGTTCCCTTTGCTTCATTTCCAAGACAAGAGAGTGCAGAATGACAGCAGCGTTTTAAGTAAAGATAAAATGTTTTCAGGGGCAGGCAAATACCGTCCCCCAGCTAATTTTGAAAGGGGTTTATGCTAATTACATTTAATGGATTCATACTTGATTCTAGAAGCGAGATTGTAAATCTTCACGTTGTCCTGTTGAAATGTTTCTTAATAAAATGTAATTAAGATATGCAAAGTCTTCGATTTGATGAGTATGATGATGTCGCAAATGAAGAAGAAGATCCGTTTGCAACTAAAGTCATGACGTTTGAGGTACATAAATACTTTCTGGGTTTTATATGCAGAGTAACTGTGCATTGGTTTGATTAGAGTGATGATTTTTGAGGTAAATTAAAAACAACTTCTTTCTCGTGTGTGCAAAGTAAACTCATCAGACCAACAAATACCGTAAATGAAATGCACAACGAAAAATTGACGTTTCCTTTTAACCTTTCGGTGTGAATGCTATCATTTTGTTTCTTAATTTCTTTGTTAGAGTTTTTTTAATCAATGACAACCTTTCTTTTACAGCAAGGTGGTGGCAACTTCGTTCCTGTGTTAGTTGGAAGAAAAGCTTTGAAAACTTTAAACAGAAACGAGGTTTTCATAAAGAGGTGGCCACAACCACTCAGATTCCAGTATTACAAGAATATCATCCCAGATGTCTCAATTAAGATGTGCAAATCTTGTTTCAGGGTCAGTTCGCTATTCATTTATCTATTTATTTATCCGAATTTATTTATCCATAATATAGCTGAGTTCTCAATTTCAAAGATTTCGATCACAGTAACCATTTCATTACCTCATTCATACTGAGTAGTTTAAACAAATCCAGATTAAATCAGGGTAAGAGATCGATTAAGCTAAAGATCAACTAGTTTAATTGAGGTGAAAATGCTCTTTTAATAAAGCTGGTTTATAGCCAGTTTAACCTCTTAATAAGTTCTAACTGCATTTCATTATCTGAATATTGGAAGTCATAAAATGTTCATAGTGCGACGTCACTGACTTGCCTGGCTTCTTCATGTCTGATGAAGATTCTACATGCTCAGAATATGTAAATAGCTATTCTCCTAATTTTACTAATTTTTATAAAATAGTGAATACTGCACCATTTCATTTAGTTTGGAATATTTATCAAATTTTCGCAATTCTGATTTATATATATCAATGCGCATCTGAAGACAAATTGGAAGCTTTAGAAGTCTTTTATCATTAATTTTTGCAGATGTTCCATACAGAAGATTTTGAGCTAGCAGTCCTTCAGCATGGCCATTGTCCATTTTGCAGGTTCAAATTTGAATAAGGCAGACATCGTTTCTCAGTGGACATCAGTTCTCCAAAAACAATACAATTAGGTGACATTAGTTTCTTTTCTTTAACTTGTATATTTGTAAATAATTTAAATTAAGGAAAGTATCCACCAAACTTCTAAAGGATAAGATATCATAATTCTGTTGTCGTTTCTTTATCCACGAGTTCTTACCCACGATTTATCGAAAAGGTATGCTTTCCAAAAGAGGCTATTTTTGCTATAGCCTTACTTTTTGGCGAATAATCGGTACTTTAAAAAAGAGGCTATTTTCGGGAAAAACAAAGGCTATAGGCTTACTTTTTGACGAAAAATTGGTGCTTTCAAAAAGAGGCTATTTTCGG
>REGM01000159.1:548308-586064 GCA_004194415.1 Aurelia aurita | reverse complement strand
GCGAAAAAGAAAAGCCTATAGCCTTACTTTTTGGCGAAAAATTTGTTGTTTCAAAAAGAGGCTATTTTCGGGAAAAGGCAAAGGCTATAGCCTTACTTTTTGGAGAAAAATCAAAAGTTTCGAAAAGAGGCTATTATTGCGAAAAAGCAAAGGCTATAGCCTTACTTTTTGGCGAAAAATCGGTACTTTCAAAAAGAGGCTATTTTCGGGAAAAAGCAAAGGCTATAGCCTTACTTTTTGGCGAAAAATGGGTACTTTCAAAAGGAGGCTATTTTCGGAAAAAAGCAAAGGCTATAGCCTTACTTTTTGGCGAAAAATCGGTACTTTCAAAAAGAGGATATTTTCGCGAAAAAGGAAAGGCTATAGTCTTACTTTCTTGCCATAAAATGGGGAGATTTGACAACAGCTAATTTTCGCGAAAAAGACAAGGCTATAGCCTTACCTTTTGGCCAAAAATTAAGGATTTTGAAACAGCCAATTTTCGCGAAAAAGAAAAGGCTATAGCCTTACCTTCTGGCGAAAAATGAAGATGTTTGAAAACAGCAATTTTTTGCGAAAAGATCAAGGCTATAGCCTTACTACATTGCCACAATGAGTCTTTTTGGGAATCATTGCAAGCGAAAAAGGGGAAGGCTATAGCATGGGTGGGCGAACAAAGTAACCCCCAAAGTGAACTTGAGGAAAATTTTAAGAAATTAGGAAAACGTTAGTAGCACAGAAATTATTCAATAAATTTATAAATGAGTTGGAGGGTTGATGATTTCATATTTTGTTTCAGTTGTTTTCGCGAGCATCGTGTTTTAAACCTCATTTCTCGGTAAATACAGCTAATAATAAACTGGGCTTTACTCAATAGGTGTAGCTTATGTTGTACTTAATATCATCTAAATTTCATAAAATTTTCCATTCAAAACGTTTCTCGGAAATTTTTTTTATCTCAGGAGTTAACTTCTTGGCCCACCCGTTTATAAAAACATATCGAGTAGTTCGAATGCAGTCGGTTTTGATGGAATTGACATAATGTTAGATGCGAGGTTAATGCTAGAAAATGGAAAGAATTTCTGGATGAATTGATGACTATGATGATTATGTAAACGCACGACAAAATTAATAAAAAATTAAATTAGGATGATAAATCACTTCTTAAAATTGCGTCCTTCAAGTACAGATTGAATATCGTGGAGACTTTGGAAAACACTTTCAACAAACTCTTTACAGCTAGGACTGTCTGGATATGCAGAAACATTACACCCTAACGCATCATTATCAACCATATAACCTACCCCTAAACCATTCTGAGTGACGGGGGCAAATCCACCCATTCTGACGTTGGGGCTAAAAACAGTACTCGTAGACAGAATAATGTGATTCATCTTGAGGTAAGCTTCGTCATCGAAGAATGCAACACTGCGACCCGTTTCAGCGGCCACGTTTTTCAAAGCAAACAAGTGGCGATCAAATCCTTGGCCTAAAAGAGAAAATAAAAAATGTTTAAAAACGAGCAAGTCTCTCTTTCCTAGATATGTGATGATATTCAAGTTAACAACAGAAAAAATTCAATCGTTGTCAAAGGAAAAAGTTATGAAAAATATGACAACTAATTCTTGAACTCTGAGCTAGAATGAATTATTCATGGTTAATCTCAGATGGAAAACGTCAGTTTGAAAAACAGTATGTCTCTAAATATTATAAAGTGGACAAAAATTATACCGGGTGGGTCAGAAAAAACGTGGGGCGCTTGCCAATTTTTATTGATGCAGTTTAATTTGCAAATTCGTTTCTTTAAAGTTCATTGCATAGAAGAAAAGCTAACTTAGATATGAAAATTTGTTTGGTCGAAATCGGTCTTTCCGTTCCAGAATTACGAGCGGTTTTAGTATAATAGTGTTTCGCAATATTGCTAAAATAGGAATTAAATTAGATTCATATTCATGCACGAGTGACCTTCTAAACCATGACAAACGTACTGTTTCTCTACCAAAAAATTGAAACAAGGTACGTATTGTGTTAGAGCACAAAAGGAAAAACTAATGCAATGTTACAAATGTTTTATCCCTAGAGGACTAGCGATTGAATTGTCATTGTTAGCAAGCTGAAAGTTCTTTTCTTAGTGATACTTTTCACCAAAATGGCTATATCACCAAATCGCAAATAAATAAGGAAAGAAATGACTGGTTTTAACAAACTAAATTTCTATAACTAAATCAATCTTTCTTCAACACTATAAACCTTCAACACTCCCGATTTGACTTGTTTTTCATCAGAATATGGCTTGCTAAACGCCCCACGTTTTTTTCTGACTCACCCGTATAATATGTTAATCTGTGTTAATCTATTAGACAAAAGACAGGAAGAAAGCCTTACCCATGGAAAAATGTTTGGTGATTGTCGATGACATCTTCGTCTAATTTAATCACTGACAATCTAAGTTTTACTTTTTCAGTCTAAGGTATTTTACTTAAATCTATTGGATAACATATGAACATTCCCAAACCCTTTTTCCATCTTATATTTTCGAGAGAGAGGGAGAGATAGAGAGAGAGACCCTAACCCATAACTGCTGTTTTAGTTAATTATCCATAATTTGCTAAACATATATGGAGTAACCTGGGTTAATCTAATTTAATCAATAGCAATCTAATTCAATCTAAGTGAATCTAATGGACAACATAAACACATACCCATAACTGCTGTTTTAGTTAATTATCCATAATTTGCTAAACATATATGGAGTAACCTGGGTTAATCTAATTTAATCAATAGCAATCTAATTCAATCTAAGTGAATCTAATGGACAACATAAACACATACCCATAACTGCTGTTTTAGTTAATTATCCATAATTTGCTAAACATATATGGAGTAACCTGGGTTAATCTAATTTAATCAATAGCAATCTAATTCAATCTAAGTGAATCTAATGGACAACATAAACACATACCCATAACTGCTGTTTTAGTTAATTATCCATAATTTGCTAAACATATATGGAGTAACCTGGGTTAATCTAATTTAATCAATAGCAATCTAATTCAATCTAAGTGAATCTAATGGACAACATAAACACATACCCATAACTGCTGTTTTAGTTAATTATCCATAATTTGCTAAACATATATGGAGTAACCTGGGTTAATCTAATTTAATCAATAGCAATCTAATTCAATCTAAGTGAATCTAATGGACAACATAAACACATACCCATAACTGCTGTTTTAGTTAATTATCCATAATTTGCTAAACATATATGGAGTAACCTGGGTTAATCTAATTTAATCAATAGCAATCTAATTCAATCTAAGTGAATCTAATGGACAACATAAACACATACCCATAACTGCTGTTTTAGTTAATTATCCATAATTTGCTAAACATATATGGAGTAACCTGGGTTAATCTAATTTAATCAATAGCAATCTAATTCAATCTAAGTGAATCTAATGGACAACATAAACACATACCCATAACTGCTGTTTTAGTTAATTATCCATAATTTGCTAAACATATATGGAGTAACCTGGGTTAATCTAATTTAATCAATAGCAATCTAATTCAATCTAAGTGAATCTAATGGACAACATAAACACATACCCATAACTGCTGTTTTAGTTAATTATCCATAATTTGCTAAACATATATGGAGTAACCTGGGTTAATCTAATTTAATCAATAGCAATCTAATTCAATCTAAGTGAATCTAATGGACAACATAAACACATACCCATAACTGCTGTTTTAGTTAATTATCCATAATTTGCTAAACATATATGGAGTAACCTGGGTTAATCTAATTTAATCAATAGCAATCTAATTCAATCTAAGTGAATCTAATGGACAACATAAACACATACCCATAACTGCTGTTTTAGTTAATTATCCATAATTTGCTAAACATATATGGAGTAACCTGGGTTAATCTAATTTAATCAATAGCAATCTAATTCAATCTAAGTGAATCTAATGGACAACATAAACACATACCCATAACTGCTGTTTTAGTTAATTATCCATAATTTGCTAAACATATATGGAGTAACCTGGGTTAATCTAATTTAATCAATAGCAATCTAATTCAATCTAAGTGAATCTAATGGACAACATAAACACATACCCATAGCTGCTTCTTTGGTTAATTATCCATAATTTGCTAAACATATATGGAGTAACCTGGGTTAATCTAATTTAATCAATAGCAATCTAATTCAATCTAAGTGAATCTAATGGACAACATAAACACATACCCATAACTGCTGTTTTAGTTAATCATCCATAATTTGCTAAACATATATGGAGTAACCTGGGTTAATCTAATTTAATCAATAGCAATCTAATTCAATCTAAGTGAATCTAATGGACAACATAAACACATACCCATAGCTGCTTCTTTGGTTAACTGTCCATGCATTGTTGATGAATTTTTAACCAACTCAACCATCTCATCAACGCCCGCTGGATTATTTCTATCAAATGCTTCTGAACAAGCAACTGTTGCTGTTGTTGCTGATCTTATAGTTTCAGTTCTACCATGTTTGAATGCTGCAGTACTGCAAGATTCGTAGGTTGGTGCTGTGCAACCAAACATTCGATGATATGCAATCTACACCACAACAAAATAAGGACAACATTTTATCAATTTAATACCTCTTATCTTTATCGAGTTACATGCCAATCATGCAACAGGATCCGCAAACTGGGAATCCGTAAGATGAATCACGAAGCAAGAAAACACAAGTTATCTAGAATACGAAAAGCAATTTTGGCATCACATGGACCAAAAGATAAAGAAAGATGTTCACGACACTTTGAAATTAAGCACCACAGTAACCATTCATTTCATTCAAGACAACTCTTATTTGAATATGCAAAAATTTCCTCCAATTCTCAGCCATATATTTAATCAAGACATAGTCAAGGCAAAATTGTTGAACATACAGGGCGTCCTAAAAATTGTTGTCCCATTTGTGTGGCTGCTGCGGAGGAGCTGTAACTTCTATTGTCCCGTTGTGGATACAGTTGCATATAGGCTTCAACTTAGAGTTTGAGACTCTGTTTTAGCCAATCGGACAAGTGGTTGCTGGTTTATGGCGCAAGAAAATAAAAAAAGTGATTTCTTCAAAAACAGCACTTTCTTTGTTCTCCAAAAATGCCAAAATCAAGTAAATACTGCAAAAAAAGGGTTCAAGTACTGTACTTGAATTTTTTCTACAGTTGAAAAAAAGGTCAATTGTGTTGTTTATTGATAACACAACACCATTAACCCAATGTAAAATATATAAAAAATTCCCATAAAACGCTAGAACCTTTTCTTGCAACATTTACTTGATTGTAGATCATTTGATTTTCATAACAAAAGATTATCTATCAGGAACTTTACATCTAATGTCATGTCATGCAAATTTACCTGAAAAGCTAACTGCATTACTCCATCAGGGCTAACTTTTTTCGTTTTCAAATGATTTTTGCCAAATCCGTCAACTCTCTTCGCATAAAATGAAAGTCTGCCAACAAAATCATCGAATTTTTTCTGTGATTTGAATATGACTTCTTTCATATTCTCATCAATGTTGAAATCATGCTTCGTGAAAGAAGCTTCGTGTTGTTGGCTCGGCTCGAAGTTTTCTGTTATGGTATGTTCATGAACTTCATTAAAAAACCTCATCACTGCAACGCCATCACCCCAAGAATGTTCAAAATGAATCGACGTCTCGGCATTTCCGTCTATTATCAACTGAAATGATTTGTCAAACCATCTACAAAGCAAGAACAATTTCCAACAGCTGAAACGTGTAAAAATAAATAGACATAATATAAGTAGCATTGCTAGCAGTTCGATCTTTTGTTACATTATCAATAATTTATAGGGGTGTACCGGATCAGGATTTTCAGAAACCGACCGGAACCGGATTTGGAATCCGGCCGCATTTTGCCGGATAATCTGGCCATTAACGGGTTTTCCTATACGAAAAGTTTTGAAGATTCATGCAAGAAAGTGTTAGACGACAACGACGATAATAAAACATGTTCATAAAGATATCTAACAGTCTTATAGTCTTGCAATCTAGCGATGCTAAGCATTTATTTTTCAAATCCGTTTTTGAAGAGTGCGTTACATCGTAAAATATAATAAAGTGACGAGGGGCATATTTTCTTCTTGAAAATGTGTGCAAGATTTATCAAAATGCAAATTATTTGCAACGAGTATCTGAGGGGTGTTTCTTCAANCAGAAACCGACCGGAACCGGATTTGCCAGATTTTCCCATGGAATCCGGCCGCATTTTGCCGGATAATCTGGCCATTAACGGGTTTTCCTATACGAAAAGTTTTGAAGATTCATGCAAGAAAGTGTTAGACGACAACGACGAAAATATAACATGTTCATAAAGATATCTAACAGTCTTATAGTCTTGCAATCTAGCGATGCTAAGCATTTATTTTTCAAATCCGTTTTTGAAGAGTGCGTTACATCGTAAAATATAATAAAGTGACGAGGGGCATATTTTCTTCTTGAAAATGTGTGCAAGATTTATCAAAATGCAAATTATTTGCAACGAGTATCTGAGGGGTGTTTCTTCAAGCTTAAAGGAATCCCTTTGAGTACACATTTTCATATGGATAACAAACTCATTTATAACGAGCTAGTACTACGATGGCCAATAATTCAAGAAAATCTTATACGTTTCGGAAGAAACTTTTTAAAACTTAAATCAGCTTGTTATAGCAAAAATTTCATTGCTTTTCTGTATCATAGCTTGGGACAATTCTAACTTTTAAAGTAAATAGACAATAAAGGGACTATCTTGAAATTTGTGCTTGATAAGGCTTCATGATTTGTTCTGCTATTTGACTCAGCAATCTTGTTGTTCGTTTCATTCAGACTGACATTACTGATTTCTGCCATCCTATCCAAGTGTCTCAGTTCTAAATGAAATTCTCGAGAATCTGGTAGCTGGCCGGATTTCAAATAAAACTCCGGCCGGAACCGGATTTTTGAAAAATTAGCGATCCGGCGTCGGATTATCCGGCCTACCGGATATCCGGTACTATAATTTCTTTATCTCCATCATTAAACTATCAATATATAAACCTGTTCTTTCCGTCTCCATGGAGAAACATCCGCATAGCCTCGTATTCATCCACACATTTCTTGTCATCCAAACACAATACAAACAATGCTCCATCAATTTTTCGAAGAATTTCAGCATTATTAGTATCATTACATAATATTTCTCTTGTTGCTGCCCAATTTTCTCGATCTTCAGCAGTGAGAACACCACAAGATAAGTCAACAGGATCAACACTTCTTTCAACGATGTGTTTTAAGTTGGTGTGAATTTCATCCTTAGATAGAAGAGTACCTGCACATTGAATCAAAGAGAGAATGTTTTAATATAAAGATGAGTTACTCGAGAAAAAGCGGAAATTGGCAAAAGGCAGAATTAGCTGATGGTTTGAAAAGATATTTCAGAATTTAAAGAACGCCGGTCAACCAGCATCNAAAATATTGAATGACATAGTTAAGTCGTTATTTATACATAACTTGCAAATTGGGATCAAAATGAAATCAACTCAGCTACAAGTGGTGAAACGGTTTCTCTACAAAAGCATTCAATTTCTCTTCTACCATAATATCCAAATAAGGCAAGAATAACCATATATGTCATGGTAGAGTTAACAATATAAATTGTGAAGTAGTTAATCTTACCTCTTCCCTCATAACCAATGAAGTTTTCAGTGACCTTTTTAACTTGTTCATATTGATCTGGTGTTAACAATGGTTTTTGGGCATCCAAATATCTCCTGTTTGTATCTTCTAACTTTGGAATGGGCAGACGAGGTAGGCTTGGTTGAAAGTGCATTGTTGGTACATTGCTTTTTTGTAAATAATCAGATGTATTTGTGCTATTGAAAGAAGAGAGGTAGAAATGATTGAAATAACAGCTTTTGTAAATAAGTATGAATGTACACAACCAAAGACAACAACCTGGAACTGAATATTTTATTCTTAGTTATTCTTTTTTGCAAAAGAAGTCTTAACCATATGAACTGATGAAAAGAGAACTTGAAGTGATGCAGATAAATATTTATGGCTTCATTTGTTCATATTTACTTACTGACTCTTTGTTTATTTATTTTGCACAATCTTGGATGCACACAGCAAACTTTCCAGTCTGGCACAAACTGGATGCAAACTGGGAATACATGTTTTTATACGGAAACAAATTATAAGGAACTCCAGGCAGGGATTTGTGGGTATTTCAAAAGTGTTTACTGCAATTAAAAATGGAGTATGCAGATGTTTGGCACATACATGTATTTTTTCTAGAAGAAACTAAGAATTTGAGCCAGTACTGAGGGTTTCTTAAAATTATCAGATTTTGAGTACTCAAAGTTTCTTACGAGTTTCTAACGAGTTTTTTACGAGTTCCGTATTAATCTTCATGTTTAGGTCCTGTGCGCTTGTGAACATTTCAAAACGAAATTATTTAAGCCTTTCCAATCTTTAGACATTCTCAAGTATATACCTTGTGAGTAATATAGCAAAAATATGCTGAAATAATTTTCTGCAGTACTGGAGTTTCTTAATTTTTCAACGATCTGTGAGTCGAGTTTCCTATGAGCAGTTTCTTATGTATGTATGTACTATATGTATGTATGTATCATTTGCCACAATTCCAATTAAAAGTATTTACAAGTTTTATCATATAAAAATAGATACAATACAATATATGCGGTTAAAAACGTAAAGAAAAACACCCCTAATTACAGTGGCCGGGATAGCATTAAAAGGTCAAGCTGACTTTATTTCCATAATGGTCCCCTTAGAGGTGCCGGTATAACGGAAAAAAAGTAGGGTAAAGGAAAATACAGATCTACATGTGTTTTGATACAAAACGTGGTTTATAAGACCAAACGATGATCGGAAGAGATAATGAAGGGTCTTAAAAGAAGACATATATGTCATCTTCCCTTTTCTGTATATTTTGGAAAAAATTTTCTTTGATCTTATGTTTGAACGTATTAATATTGTTTGTTGATTTCAACTCAGATGGAAGACTATTCCATATTTTCGGCCCTAGATAAGATAGATAGGTATTTTTGTCCTGTACTACTTTTGCGAAATGGAAATTCCAATTTGAACTGTGACCTACACATTGTTCGGCCCTGGTTGACTGGACGGAATATCTCAGCACTGCAACCTGGGGCAGTTCCTTTGAAAAAAATCATTATGTTAACACAGATACATTGATCTATCCTGTTCTTTGCGGGGAACCAATTTATAGCCTTGAATACTGTGGCCCCAATATGGGCTGTGTTTTTTAAATTCAGAGAAAAACGAATGCATTTGTTTTGTGCCGATTGGATATTTTTGGACAGCCTCTTACTCAAATTTGGGTACCATGAGGCACAAGCGTAATCAAAATGGGGTTGAATAAGAGCATTTATTAGCAACCTGTGAAGGGAGTTATCCAGGAAGTTTTGTTTCCTGTACAGAAATTTTAACTTGCCATTTATCTTTCCAAGCATCTGAGTCGCCATTGGCTCACCAGAGAGACTTTCATCCAGAACACATTCCAGATATGTGACGGTTGAATTTTGTTTAATCGTTATATCACCCCTCCTGATGTCCAGCTTTTTTAGGTTTTTGCATTTTTTTCGTCCAAAAAGAATGGATTTAGTTTTGTCCTCTCCAAAATGAACTTATTATTAAAAATTTATTAAAAAGTATTTATTAAAAAGTTATTAAAAAGTACTTGTATCAGGTGGACCAAAAACTGTTTTAAAATTTGTAATGCGGAGAATCCTTGAGGTATTGGAATGAGAATCAAAGTTTGGTTGATAGCCGAAAAGTTGGAAGTATTTTTTTTTATTTTTCTTCTATTTCTATGAGCATCGTAAAATATAGGTAAAATTGGAAAAAAGAAAAATGTTCAAACTTATATATAGGGGGGTTCTCTCCTTGATTAGTCTATCTACTGAGAGAGCTGCTCCCTGTGGTATCGTCCTCGTAGTATTGTAATGTAGATTGTAAGTAGTGTAAATCCGTAATATGTATTGTAAATTTTTAATGGAATACAAAAAAAAAGAAAAAAAAAAGAGCTCCTCTTAAGAAAGTCCTCTCTATACAAAATTTTATGTAATCCAGTTGTAATCCTAGTATAATTTAAATCATTTATGTTTTGTCATCTGTTGTAATTGTTATTTAGTTAATTGTATGCTTTTTAGAAAGCTTTTTGTATGTAGTGGAGTTTTAAAAGTAAACTGAGCTGATTTATCGAGCATTTCTTATACTTACCTGTACTTTGTATTTGATATTATCAGTGAGGCGTTTGCAGTTCTTTCATTTCCACATATGAGCAGCCTTTTGATAGGGATCTAAAATAAAAACCAAATATCTCATTCTATAGAATAAAAGTAAATAATAAATAAATCAATAAAAGTTGTTAGGACTATCACTTGTTGTTGTTGACTTGTGTCCAATCATTCCAGACTGCAGAGTATGGCAAGTGCACACCCGAGATATTTTTCCTAAAATGTCACTGCACACCTGGTAATGGGTGTGGCAGGGTGTGAGGTGGGCGTGGCATGGGTGTGGCCCTATTGTTCGGAGCAAATGAAGAATTTGGTTTCCTCAAGGGCCCAAAGAAGGGGATGAATTGAAACAATTTTGTATGTTTAAAACAAAATAAGAAATATCAATTGTGTACTTTTTCTTCTTTCGTTGTTAAGAGATTAGGCCTAAACTGTTTTTAATAGAAAGACTGACAGAAAGGAAAACGGAAGAGTTTTCTTGTGTATGTCAAGCTAAATTTTACTAAACTCGTTTGAATTTCTCAGAAAATAGCATCCAGGTGAAGCTCAAAATTTGTGTGCACACTTGAAGTGCACACTTAAGTGCAAACTGATACCGAAGTGCACACTTGCACACTTGAAATTTTGCTCTTGCACACCCGAGATCTCGTTGGAAACTGCCCTACTCTGCAGTCTGGCAATCATTGTTGCTTTTGATTTAAATGAAATCCAAACGTAATTTAGTTACCTCAAAATGCCTTGTTCGCATCATCTTTGCTTCAGTGATTGCTCGAAGCTTTCAACTTTGCTTTGATCACCTCAAAAACAAACTAATTCTTCTGCAGCTGAGCCACATTGACATCGAACTCACTGAATGTGAATTGAATCAGAGAGAACGACCTTCGCCCTTTGAACAAATTTAGGCCAAGTGAGAATCAGCCTCGTATCGATAAAAAGGTTAAGAGAAATTGACCAATCAGAATGAAGGATTTAAGAAGCGGCAAAAAAGAAATCAACGGATTCAAAACAAAACAAAATGGCGTCTTCTTCTGACAGCAATGCTTCGACTTCTTTACTTTTACCTGAAATTGAGAGTGAAACATCAAGAGGGTCATCTGTATCATCTGACTTCCAAAGAGAATACGAAGATCTTCTAAAATACGCAATTGTTACACCAAGATTTGAAATCGGTCCTGATGCATATTTACAACAAAAAGAAACAGACATCACCACAGGCACAGATCAATTTAGGCCCAAAGCTGCTGTCCTGAAAAGGGGCCAAAATATAAAAGCCATGAATCTAAGCACGATTGTTGAAACATCATCAATGGAAACTAAGTCATCATTTGATGATTTAAAAGATGAGACAGAACGAAAACAATCTGAAGCAGATAGGCCTAAAAGCCAACAGAAGGCACTTTTTGACCAGTCTTCTTCAAGAAGAGATGGCCAGCAAGGAGAGATCAACATTGCTCAGAAATTCACAGGATCAATTGCACTTCAGAGACTGATAGGACATGGTAAAAATAATATTGATGTTTTGACAACAGCGGCTAAATTAGTTTAGAAAGTAATAAAATAGGAATATAATCAGTATCAGAAAGTAAGTGGACTGTAAGGACTGTAAGTGGTCAAAATAAGCCCAACCAAACCAAGCCATTATTTTTTCATAAAAGTGTTGATTACAGTGGAAGAATATTAATAGACGGGGATGGTGTTTATTTGGAAGGCAAGATTATATTCGCAATTTAAGGAAAACTTCGTTCAATGCAAGCTGAAAGACATATTAAAGTCTGTTAAAATGTACATATGCTTTGCTCAGTTTGGTTCAGAGTTCTGATTGGCTGTGGCATATTGAGGAAAGATTTCATAATTAAAATAATTTGTAAGGAAAGATAAATCAGTTTTTATTTATTTCACAGAGAGTCAGAATCAACATCTATGGCAGACAGATCAATATCAATCAATCAACCAAAATCAATCAAGTGAGAGCTCAGTAGCATCCCCTTCAACAAGTACGAGTGATGAAATTGACGACACAATTGATGAAGATATGATTAGAATGGAAGGTTTAATGGATGAATGGTGTCTTGAATTGAAAAGAAATGTCATTGTAAGAAACTTGTTCTTGTTGGGATTCTTCCTCTATTTTTAAATGTTATTTTTCATATCATTCTAATCATCTGATTGCTATGATGAGATTATTTGCCAAGAAATTGCTAGGGACTATCAATCAGTTTCAGGTAATCAAATAAACATTCTAAGAACTTTAGATTTCAAGTTCAGTATTTTAACCATTAGACCACGCTGGATGATATTTCTTACGTGAATTTTTAGCATGATTCTTTCTTTCAGTATTCATCTTTATTGGGAAGTTGAACACCCGAGGGAAGCATCAAAGAGCAGAACAATTTACTAAATATAATAGCTGATACAATAGAATTGTTTTTTAACCGTTTTTGACCCACCTTGTAATGTTACAATAAATCAAGAGCCAATCATCCTTTGTTTATAAAATAAGAGAATTTCAAAAATTTACTAAAACTTTATAGATGTTATGATAAAATCTTCTTCAGTAATGCTCTGATTGTGGTTATGCATTTGTTGTAATGTTGGGTGTTGGATACGATGTCTAAAACATTTCCCACAAATTTTATTATAATTTTGTTGTAAATTCATTTCATCAATAGGGGGAGTTCTCACATTCAAAGATGAAGCTTTTACAAAAAATGCAAAATAGAATAAAGGTTCAGAAACAACAGTAAGGAATCTTAATGATGTATAATTTTTTAGTTTGGTTATTTCTTAAATGTTGCATTTCTAAATTTTGCTACTTTTGTATTATCTTATTTGATTTACTCAATTGTTTGACATTCAATTTACAGTAAATCAAATTTTAATAGCTTATAGAAGTGGGACACTTTGTTTTGAACTGAAATGGTTTAACCACAGCAACTCTGCATTCTTTTCTTTTAACCAATCATAAACTGATTGAAAATCTTAAAGAAAACATTCAAATATATGAAACATCTATTCACCTTGCCCTTTAACTAACCATAATTAAACTGAAATTCCTTAACTTTACAGTCATGCTTCTGAAGTCGATGCATTACAAAACCAAACAGAAAATCTTAAAGAACTTCTTAACACTTACGAAAAATCAATTCATCAGAAAGACGTTGTTATAACAAATCTCACAGATGCTGTTCAAAAACAGGTGATTTATTCGATTCATGTACAACCTTACATGCATCTCAAACGACAAATAGGCCTAAGACACAAGGTGTATTTTGGAAACTTATCTCCGTCTATTCAAATGAATCTTGTCAAATGTCATATTATGTAATGCATTGAGATTTTTAACAAGATAAATAAAAATTACCATAATTTTTGTGATACTCAACCTAACTTAAACACTGTGCAGAATTTTATTTTCTGCTTTGTGGTGAAATTGTTAGCACAAAAGTTTCTTTAAAGACATCCTCAGACATATACTTAATTAAGGGGAGGAATTGTTATAATGGTGCTAATTTTCTTACATTATTTTACATTATTAAGGTATCTAATTAGGCAGAATATTTCTCCTTGTTCACCAGAAATATCTTAAATCATTACCTCAAAACAATTTTTAAATGACAATTAAATACCTTTGAAGATGTGCATGTCCTTTAACAGGGCAACTTCACAATGGAAAGCTTTACCTAATGATATCTTTGTTACTAAACAGAAAGAAAAACAAGAAAAAATGAAGGTATTGCTGACTTGGAAATTGAAGCATAATGACGAGAAGCGAGAAGAATTTGCTTTAAAATTGGCTCAAAAACATTACCAAAAAAATTTAATGTCGAAAATCTGGCTTGGATGGCGGAGTGTTATTGAGATGAGATGGAAACAGAGAGTTGAACGCGCATGTCAGGTATTTATGTTATGTATGATGCTGCGAATATTTACAAAGATGACTGTACTTATGAGTTGTACAATTTAAGCAGATGAATTTCCAACTGATGCTTCATTCAACAAATCTGAATAACCGTATGGAAGAACCAGCTCTTTACAAAAAGCCATATTTTGGTACCTAGTTTCTGATGCATCCGGCAAGTTCTTTCGGAACCCATTACATATAATGTTAATGACGCCATCAATCCATCTCATTTATTTTAATTTTGCAGGCAAGATCTCAAGAAGTTTGCATCAAACTAACTGAAGATTATGAAGAAAGACTCCGTGGGGTAAGTATCATATTCTATTTCTTTTAACTCATTTCAATCACCAGAAATTCATCAATTATAAGCCTTTAAGTGCAACGTTGTAGAACATCTCAATCAATTGTTGAAATAAATATGGAACATCGTTCATCATCTATGTACGTAAGATCCCTCTGTTTTATCACAAGTCGGTGGTCTTCTCAGTGCAACAATCTGAATTCTGTTCATTGGTTCATCATCATATCGACATATAATCATTCGAGAAACATAACTTAGTGCTAATACCGTTAAGTTCTATCAGGGGCACCAAAAGTGTAATTTTTAAGGCAGAAAAACTTGATAAAAAGTATGAGAGTTGAAAAATAATTAGTATAGATGACGCCCCAACTCAAATACTCTTTGCTTGAGGTATTTGGTATTCAAATCAGCATGCTACAAGTATCAAGAACACAAGGTTGTTGTTGTTGTAAGAAATTGTTAGAAAAGCAAATGAGAATAAAAATACAATAAGACAATATGCATATCACAATGTAGAGCTGTTTTTAAACTGCTGTTAGTTTCTAAGCAGAGTTTGCAGTAACTACAGTTTTAATTGATAAACCTTAAATTTTAGTTGCAAAAGTCATTAGAGATGGCGAGACAAGAAGTTGCTCGCATGCACAGTGAAAGAGAACAATACGAAGAGACCATGAAGAAGGCATTTATGAGAGGAGTTTGTGCTTTGAATATGGAAGCAATGGGAATGTTTAGAGGAGACAATGGAAATGAAGAAAATTTAGACCCTGCTGGATTCAATGAAAATGCTAACAGTGCAGATAGTGAAACAGGTAATTAGTTTTATTTTTATGGTTTAAAAGATCAGATACGGCTAAAGAATACGAATCTTTGATCAGTTATTGAAGCAATGTGAAAGGTTTGGATAAGATGTAAATGTAGAAAATGTACATCTTAGATTCGATAAAAAAGACAAAAGTATCGAGATGGAAGGTTTTTTTAAATTTGTTTAATGTTTATGGTTAGATAGGTCATATTAACAACTTGTAATTTACAGTAAAATTTGTATCATAAATCTTTTCAATCAAATTCCACTAAATCTTTTCCTGTAACTCTTTTTCAACTTTTTACGAGAGCTTCAATAGCAGCTCATAGTTATGCTAATTCAATGCAGTAACAGAATTTGTAAAGTCTAAATATACAATAATTTGTGTCGCATTGCAAACGTATGAGATCTTGTTCCCTGTGACTAAAATCCTGCGCTTAAATTGGGCCTAAAGATGTGAACATGACTGGAAGCAATAAACTGTCCTTTCGCTCTTTTTAAACAGCGTCGCAAGGGGCTCCTTCATCTGCAATAAGACAAGCAACACAAGAAAGGGATAGGCCAACGGTGACAAGCAACCAAAGACCGTCAAGTGCACGAAATGTAAAAGATAACAAAGAAAGATTGGTACATGTGAAAGCAATTGGAAAATCTTCTTTTGCTGGAGCAAGAACACAAAAAGGTAATCAATTTGCATTTTAATGATCAATGGTGAACCCACAGATGGATTTAATGGTCTTCATAAAATGTCATGGTCTTATCAATCGTGAACCCACAGATGGATTTGACGGTCTTCATAAAATGTCATGGTCTTATCAATCGTGAACCCACAGATGGATTTAACGGTCTTCATAAAATGTCATGGTCTTATCAATCGTGAACCCACAGATGGATTTGACGGTCTTCATAAAATGTCATGGTCTTATCAATCGTGAACCCACAGATGGATTTGAAGGTCTTCATAAAATGTCATGTTCTTATCAATCGTGAATCCACAGATGGTTTTTNATGCTAATTCAATGCAGTAACAGAATTTGTAAAGTCTAAATATACAATAATTTGTGTCGCATTGCAAACGTATGAGATCTTGTTCCCTGTGACTAAAATCCTGCGCTTAAATTGGGCCTAAAGATGTGAACATGACTGGAAGCAATAAACTGTCCTTTCGCTCTTTTTAAACAGCGTCGCAAGGGGCTCCTTCATCTGCAATAAGACAAGCAACACAAGAAAGGGATAGGCCAACGGTGACAAGCAACCAAAGACCGTCAAGTGCACGAAATGTAAAAGATAACAAAGAAAGATTGGTACATGTGAAAGCAATTGGAAAATCTTCTTTTGCTGGAGCAAGAACACAAAAAGGTAATCAATTTGCATTTTAATGATCAATGGTGAACCCACAGATGGATTTAATGGTCTTCATAAAATGTCATGCTCTTATCAATCGTGAACCCACAGATGGATTTGACGGTCTTCATAAAATGTCATGGTCTTATCAATCGTGAACCCACAGATGGATTTAATGGTCTTCATAAAATGTCATGCTCTTATCGTCTGGATTTATTTTAGCCATGGTAATTTTGGTTTGTAATCAATGTTTTATTTCTGACCAAAATATTTATGGCAAGTCATCAGGAAATAGTTCAATACTCCATCTTGTATGCAGGTTATTCCTGACTTTGTTTTTAATATGTTTTAGCAATACTATATTGCTGTGTGTTGAAAATTTAATTCAACTATTTTTGAGATTTCGGAACTTTTTTTGGAATTAAACAACGCTTATTCTTGTAGTTTGTGACTACTCTTTGCTTTCATTTCCATAGCAACGGGTGTTGGTAGATCGAAAATCACATCAGTATTTGTTGAGAAGCATGGTAACGAAAGAGAGGCTGCGATGAAAGACGATGCAGCATTTAATAAGTCGCGAATTATGAGCAACACGCAGAGGAAACCAAGATCAAGTCAATATCAAACTGTAAAGGTCGTCGAATGAGAAAATCGAATGAAATCACGTCAGCCACACCAACTGAAATGAAATGAGTCAACACAAATCTTGCTTTTGTCGTTGTAACTTTTAGTCTCGTTTAGTCACTGATGGATATTAATTGAAACAGAACTATCTGGTAGCCTGTTAAAAAGGACCTAGTCTTAGTCCTTTAGTCCTATTTCTAATAAACATATAGGTGATACTTTCGTGCTGTACAATGTAACAGAAATAGTTTTTGAATCTTTAATTAAGACATATATCAATCCAGCAAAAAATGATAGACATTGATCTAATGAGGTATCATAACTTTGATTCAAATAAAACTTCGATTAAGAATTAAATTAATGTACACTATCATCAAATCAAAAAACTAAATAGTAAGATAATAATCACATTGTTTTCTTCAAGTCAAGTGTTGTATAACTATTGATTAACTATCTTAAATACCGTCCTCCTAGCTTGTCTAATTTCAATAACTTTCCCAACCGTTGTTTTGCAGTAGTACTTCCACGTCGAATTTTCTCTTTCCGTTTCTCTATTCCTTGAAGACAAAAATAAGATATCATCCATTTTGGAACAACCTCGTATCAGTCATAATCACCTGTCAAAGTCTATTCAAACTGTCAAACAGACGATTTATTCCAAACTGTCAAACTTTTCTATTTTGATAATTAAACAAAGAGTCGTTGCAATGAGCTCAAATAAATTTGTTTATGTATTTTTACCTTGTTGAATTTCTTGCTTTCCCATATTCTTGTGATGTGATTTGTTTCCAAATGGGGATTCTTTTGTCTATAACAATATAGAACATATGGAGGTAAAGACCACCAAAAATAACGAATACAACACATAAATAACATTAGTATTAACAAAGTAATAATAACATTAACAACAATGAAAAACAATGTCAATAATAACAAAAATGCAAAAAAGTGAAAATGAAAGAATTTGCACATTCCTTCATCAACCTGAATTTTTGATACAAGCATGAATTAAAAAAAGCTATTAAGGTGATTCATTTTATTTCACACCATTTCAATGATGTCAATGCTGACAATAGAAAAAATAACCATTAGCTGTTAACAGAATTTGAAACGTTTTTACCTTAGCATTTGGTTCATTGCTGATGTCATCAGACGACGTCATCGTGTCATGAGTGATTCCGCTGTTTAGCTTGCCTATTGAGATGAGAAGACAGCTAAAGCGTGAATCAAAATACATGATATGGTGTTTGGCGAAATGGAATGAAATTTAAAATGTCAGTGTTTATGTTAACCTCGATATCAAGCTCATTTAGACTCGTCTCCATACAGTTGTCTTGTCAATCTTCCTATTTCCTACCAAATTCAAAATTGAACAGTCTATCTCTAGATCATATATATGTAGGCTACCACAACTGGAAATGAGAAATGTGCTCCTGCAGGGGCTCAATTCAGGGATCTTCCAGTCTCCAAAAAGTCAAAACAAATGATTAATATATGATAACATATTTAGCCTTCCAGACCACGTCTTGTAAAATCGGTTATCATTTATCTGAAAAAGTGAAGACTTGTTGGTTGCAAAGAGATCGAAACAAACAATTTAAAAAGCTCATTACTGATTTCATATCAAGTGATCCTTACTTTGTGCGTTGTAGCCCTTTTTTGTTTTCTTTTTATTTCTTTGGCCAGGATTCCATGCGAAATCATCCCCATCTAAATCAGCCGTTGTTTCCAATCGAGGATAAACGAAATTAGCATCTTGGTAGTATTCCTCCGCAGGGTCGTAATCTGAATCTGTATCAGATCGATTCCTTTTTGAGCCTCCTTTTGGTTTTGGGAGTGGATGTGTTATTCTATAATCATCATCTGATTTGTAGCCTCCTTTTCGATTCTCTTTCTTTTTACTTGATTCGAAAAATAATGCATTGCTCTCCCCATCATCATGAAATACATCCAGTTTTGCAGCCTCGATTTCATCTCTGTTAAATCAAAGAGAAACTGGCTCACAAGTATGCTCTTCCAAAAGCTACAGTGCGGTATAAAATTTCAAATCAATTGGCATCAGTTGAAATTGAAAAATCATTCGGGAAACGAGGCTTGATGATAAATTATACTAATAAGAATTAAATCATGTTTATAGTCCTGACCAAACCAGCATTTGTTGACAAAAATATACAATTTAATTAACCCTTTTCCAAATTCGATGAGAAATCTTCCAGTTTTTTTTAAGACAACAGCAGGTGATAATTCCAGATAATTTTAAAATGTAAGCAGTTGACAATCGAGAAAAGGCTATGATAAATTATAAATAAAATGGATGAATTCAGTTGACTAAGTCATATTTTAATTACAGGATATTTTGAGACTAGCTTGTCTCATTCTAAAATGAAGGAAATTTACGATGCATAGAAGTAAGGTCAGTCTTAAAAATGTGCGTTCATACATTATGTAGATTATTTTCTTCATTTGTCTTTCTTGAATAAAGGAAGAACTGAATATTTCCCATTCAAATAATTTTAAAAAGTGATCATTTTCAGATGCTTCTCTCCTTTTGATTTTCAAAAAAAAGATACGAATAAATGATACATACACAAATGATGCAGAAGGCTTTGAAGCAGAACTTGAAATCGGTTGATTTGGTCGCTGAATAAAGGTTTCATGTTCGGATGATGATCTAGATTGGTTTAATTGTTGACTTGTATCTGACTTCCGGGTATCCATTCCAGGAAATTGGGACAACAAATGAGCTGCCTCCCAATCTTGATCTTCAAACTTTGTTGATCCAAATTGAGACGAACTGACTGCAAAAAAAGAAGCCATGTTATTTTCTAGCTTTCTTGTCTAAGTCTGGCTTAATGATAGAGGAAATTATGCAAAGAGTCCAAATGGAGAACAGAAAACATTCTGGTTTTGTGGCTGTTAAGTAGTAGGTAGACAGATTCGAAAACACGTAGGCTACGCAAGTGACACATAAAGAACAAAATGACTTACAAGTAAATTTGAGTTTCAATGCATCATCCTGTTCAGCTGATTCTGTTGCAACCAGTGGTTTGAAATGAGTTCCACTCAAAACTGATTCCCCACTTTCACTAAAAAGTAAGACGATATCAAAATTAGCGCTGCCATAGACCTAGGGTTAGACTAGACATAGACCTCACATTAAATGGCTCCGTAACATAACGAAATTGTCACCTTTCCTTCAAACCTGACATCATTCCAAATATACCATAAATCAAAGAAAACTTTATCCAAAACACTCTTGTCGGTCAATGCATATGCTATACTCATCCAACGTAGCAGCAGCAACAACAGCAGCAGCATGTAGGATCTCTACCTTTCAATGACTTACAACATTATATCAAACGAAGTTAGATACGCAGTGTCTATTTTCAATTAACCTCGAAATCGTCAGTTAGCCATTTCAATCATCATGCATCCACAAATTAAAAGAACTCTAACATTACAACCAAAAAATTAAACTAGATCATGCTAGAAAAGTATTCTATTTCTTCAAAGTATTTCCGTTGCCTTTCAAATTTTTATATTTGAAATTAACACTTGAAAATAACTTTGTTAAAATATACATTGCATATCGTTTATGTGTTCTATTTGAAATTAAATCTTTAAAATAACTGTGTTAAAATATACATTGCATATCGTTTATGTGTTCTATTTGAAATTAAATCTTTAAAATAACTGGGTTATAGGATACCTTTTAATTTTTCCATTTGAAACTTGAATTTTCGTCGCATCGTTTATTTCTTTCTTTTTCTCGACTGCTGTCATTTTATTACTCTCTTTTTGATCAACTTTCGATTTCCTTTTCTTCGATTTCTTTTTAACAATCTGCTTTCCGCCACCTTTCGAGTGTTTCACAGTCGATAATTCTTTCGTCTTTTTCGTCTTTTTCGTTTTCTTATCATCTGAATTTTCATCACTAACATTTGGATTTGGACCGGTTAATTTCAACTTAATGACAGTTTTTGAAGCTTTCTTTCCATCTTTTTCGATCTTTCTTTTCTTTGGTTCTGTCATCACGATTATAGGAATCATTTTCATCGAATTTTTTTGCGCCAACGACATTCTCTAAAGAAGGATTATTATAAATAATAAATTTTA
Source organism: Aurelia aurita (assembly GCA_004194415.1). NCBI lineage: Eukaryota > Metazoa > Cnidaria > Scyphozoa > Semaeostomeae > Ulmaridae > Aurelia > Aurelia aurita. Next base: position 564,664 of record REGM01000159.1, on the reverse strand, counting down.
CATAATCTAATTGATGAAGAAAACTTAATTAAACACAAGATCTGGTAAGACTGTAGGGTCAAGAAGGCGAGGCTGAAGGCAAACACTCTTGTATCTCAAGTGAATATTTAGCAGATGATTAGAACAAAATCTATGAAAGGAATTAATAACATAATTGATAAAGATGACAGAAGTTTAGGTTACTTATTACAAGAGAAAGAAGATTGGAGTTGATCTGTCATCATTAAATCATATAATGTTAAAGATGACAGAAGTTTAGGTTACTTATTACAAGAGAAAGAAGATTGGAGTTGATCTGTCATCGTTAAATCATATAATGTTAAAGATGACAGAAGTTTAGGTTACTTATTACAAGAGAAAGAAGATTGGAGTTAATCTGTCATCGTTAAATCATATAATGTTAAAGATGACAGAAGTTTAGGTTACTTATTACAAGAGAAAGAAGATTGGAGTTGATCTGTCATCATTAAATCATATAATGTTAAAGATGACAGAAGTTTAGGTTACTTATTACAAGAGAAAGAAGATTGGAGTTGATCTGTCATCATTCAATCATATAATGTTAAAGATGACAGAAGTTTAGGTTACTTATTACAAGAGAAAGAAGATTGGAGTTGATCTGTCATCATTCAATCATATAATGTTAAAGATGACAGAAGTTTAGGTTACTTATTACAAGAGAAAGAAGATTGGAGTTGATCTGTCATCATTCAATCATATAATGTTAAAGATGACAGAAGTTTAGGTTACTTATTACAAGAGAAAGAAGATTGGAGTTGATCTGTCATCATTCAATCATATAATGTTAAAGATGACAGAAGTTTAGGTTACTTATTACAAGAGAAAGAAGATTGGAGTTGATCTGTCATCATTCAATCATATAATGTTAAAGATGACAGAAGTTTAGGTTACTTATTACAAGAGAAAGAAGATTGGAGTTGATCTGTCATCATTCAATCATATAATGTTAAAGATGACAGAAGTTTAGGTTACTTATTACAAGAGAAAGAAGATTGGAGTTGATCTGTCATCATTCAATCATATAATGTTAAAGATGACAGAAGTTTAGGTTACTTATTACAAGAGAAAGAAGATTGGAGTTGATCTGTCATCATTCAATCATATAATGTTAAAGATGACAGAAGTTTAGGTTACTTATTACAAGAGAAAGAAGATTGGAGTTGATCTGTCATCATTCAATCATATAATGTTAAAGATGACAGAAGTTTAGGTTACTTATTACAAGAGAAAGAAGATTGGAGTTGATCTGTCATCATTCAATCATATAATGTTAAAGATGACAGAAGTTTAGGTTACTTATTACAAGAGAAAGAAGATTGGAGTTGATCTGTCATCATTCAATCATATAATGTTAAAGATGACAGAAGTTTAGGTTACTTATTACAAGAGAAAGAAGATTGGAGTTGATCTGTCATCATTCAATCATATAATGTTAAAGATGACAGAAGTTTAGGTTACTTATTACAAGAGAAAGAAGATTGGAGTTGATCTGTCATCATTCAATCATATAATGTTAAAGATGACAGAAGTTTAGGTTACTTATTACAAGAGAAAGAAGATTGGAGTTGATCTGTCATCATTCAATCATATAATGTTAAAGATGACAGAAGTTTAGGTTACTTATTACAAGAGAAAGAAGATTGGAGTTGATCTGTCATCATTCAATCATATAATGTTAAAGATGACAGAAGTTTAGGTTACTTATTACAAGAGAAAGAAGATTGGAGTTGATCTGTCATCATTCAATCATATAATGTTAAAGATGACAGAAGTTTAGGTTACTTATTACAAGAGAAAGAAGATTGGAGTTGATCTGTCATCATTCAATCATATAATGTTAAAGATGACAGAAGTTTAGGTTACTTATTACAAGAGAAAGAAGATTGGAGTTGATCTGTCATCATTCAATCATATAATGTTAAAGATGACAGAAGTTTAGGTTACTTATTACAAGAGAAAGAAGATTGGAGTTGATCTGTCATCATTCAATCATATAATGTTAAAGATGACAGAAGTTTAGGTTACTTATTACAAGAGAAAGAAGATTGGAGTTGATCTGTCATCATTCAATCATATAATGTTAAAGATGACAGAAGTTTAGGTTACTTATTACAAGAGAAAGAAGATTGGAGTTGATCTGTCATCGTTCAATCATATAATGTTAAAGATGACAGAAGTTTAGGTTACTTATTACAAGAGAAAGAAGATTGGAGTTAATCTGTCATCGTTAAATCATATAATTTTAAAGATGACAGAAGTTTAGGTTACTTATTACAAGAGAAAGAAGATTGGAGTTGATCTGTCATCATTCAATCATATAATGTTAAAGATGACAGAAGTTTAGGTTACTTATTACAAGAGGAAGAAGATTGGAGTTGATCTGTCATCATTCAATCATATAATTTTAAAGATGACAGAAGTTTAGGTTACTTATTACAAGAGAAAGAAGATTGGAGTTGATCTGTCATCATTCAATCATATAATTTTAAAGATGACAGAAGTTTAGGTTACTTATTACAAGAGGAAGAAGATTGGAGTTGATCTGTCATCATTCAATCATATAATGTTAAAGATGACAGAAGTTTAGGTTACTTATTACAAGAGGAAGAAGATTGGAGTTGATCTGTCATCATTCAATCACATAATGTTTTAAGCACCAAATAGGGCGGATATTTCAAGTGTCTTTAAAATGAAAATCCTTCCGAATAAAAATTCATACTGCAAAAATCGCATAACAGATCTAGATATGAATAACAGACAAATATAGGATATAAGGAATAACGAAATAAAATGAAGTGATCCATTAAATAATATAAAATTACCATATCATTCCTCAATTCTTTTTCAATTGCTTTGGTTAACTTGGCATGATTGATTTCTACAGGAACTTGAAATTTATGAAATTTGATAAACTTCTGCAGTAAAGAAATATGAACGACTTCAGATAAAGATCAAAGAGGAACTAGGGAGCAAACCCAAGACAAACACAAAATACTTTAGAACCAAAATGGCAATGACATCCTCTGAGATTGAACTTATCATGGGTAAAAAACTGATATATATATTGCGAAAACTAAATCTTATCGATAAAAGATCAATTTTCCAACAAATGAGTTTATTTACGTAAACAAAGCATGAAATGTTAGAAAGACCTGTAAATTGAAATTCCCTTGCACTGGAAACAATTATAAAAGCAACACTATAGAGTTAATCAATGTACCTCCTTATTAAATGTCCATCCTCTGAGATGTCTGACAAGATCACTAACACCTTTAAACAGAAAACCAGGAACTCTAATGCCATCAGAGTGAAGATCTGCAAATAAAATCAAACAGTAACTAAATGTAAACTTCATTCGCAATCTACAATTACAGATAGCAAATGAAGTCAAAGAAAGAGAATGAAACAAGAAAACATAACGAAAATTAAAATAGGAAGCAATTATAATGACATCAGAAATGTACATCTGCAAATACAGTAGAAATAAAGTAAAGAAATATAAATACAGATCTTAATCGCAATATACAATTACAGACAGCAACTAAAGGAACATAAACCAACATCAAACGAAGAACAATGAAAACATAAAGGAAGTAAAAACAAAAATGCCATCAGAAAAATAAAACCATTTCAAGAAGCTAGAAGAAAGACAATTTTAAAAAGGATATTAAAACAATGATGTGTTACCTTTGAGCTTTCTCAAAATTGTTCTTGCAGCATACCAACAAGTTGTTTCATAATTTGGAAACAAAAATTTGATAGGAGTGTTGAGTCTTTGCTCTAAGTCATAAATTCTACAAGAAGGAAAATTACAAACTTTAATCAAGAACAATCGAAATGACTAAGAAGAAATCGAATAGGCTTTTGAATAATTATTTATACTTCGAAAAACAAGTTCAATAAATTCAAATTAGAGCGTAAACTTTGTTTCAACTCAACTGCAGCATGACATGAAATAAAATGTAATTTTATTCATTTGAATTTTATTGAAAATAAGGAAGATTTCCTATTTGTATATGATTTTTGGATATGATACTGATATGATACTGATATGAGCTATGCGCACTTTGAATAAAGACACATTACACACACACACACACAAGAGAGAATTAAAACTTACTTGAACTGTAGTCCAATATTAAGAGAATGCAAAAAATTTCCACCAAATACCAGAGCGTCCATTGGAGTCATTACTGCATGTATCCATCCTGGGAGAAAATTGAGAGGTAAGATGACGTGAGCAAGAAGCGAAGGGGATAGGGGTGCAATTAGAATAAGAACTAAATACAACGAAGAGAGAATGTACACAGAATGTAAAATGAACAAAACAGAACAAAAAGAAACGAACCAAAAAAAGATAGGAAAATTAATAGAAAAGCAACGAAAAAATATATGAATAAAGAATACTTAGGGAAGGCAAAAAGAACAGAAGAGGAGAAAGCATGGACGATAAATAGATGACAAAAAACAGGATAAGAAACCAAAGTATAAAATAGCAGGTGAGAATTGTCTTTCAGTAGTATGAACATTTAAAATATACTTGCAACTAACGCAAACTTTAGTGTGAAAACAAAATTTATCATATATCTATAGATAAGAATTCAGGTTTGGCAGAAGAAAAAATAGAACATTCAATTTGTGTTTCAATAATGAATTAATAAATCCTGGATTCAAAATCTTTCGAATGTAATGCACAATATTCAGAAGTGTTCTAAGATGTCATAATCATGCAAATATGAGCTATACATCCATAGATTATTACAAAACAGTAATTTTGAAGACTTATGTAACGAAACAAAAAACAAACCTGTTGGTATAAATAAAGTTTGGCCTTGTTTCACTGAACATTTAATACATTTTGTTACTCTATCACCAAAGAATATCTGACTTTGATCTGAAGATGAAACCCAGTTTTCATACTTGGCTAAATTTTCATCTGTTGGTTCAATGAGATAGAAGATCTTTTCACCCTGTAATAGAAAAGCGCATAAATCAACAACAACAACAACAACAGCAACGGGATAGTTTTATTATTAAGCAATTTTGAATTCTAGAAATAACAAGGTAATAGTAAAAAGTCATTGCTTAAAAAGTTTCTTGATTGATTGATTGATTGATTGATTAGGGTTTAAAAAGATTGAAATTAAAAATGAATGGAACAAACCCGAAAGACATGATACCAAACTGATGTGCCACCAAAATCAACATGAAAATCCGTGTAACAATCTTTAACTCCCATTAAGCAATATTTCTGAACATTTGGCATTGCATGTGGACTGTTGAAAGAACAGAGGATGGTTCAGTTAACGACAGGAACCCATCAGTCAGAGACAACAAAGATATCATTTCTTCAATCCTATTATGATGCCAAGTCAATTTCTTTTTAAATTTAATGATATACGACAACACTAAGTCAAACAAAGAAGACAAGTAAAATTAATTTAACTTGAAAGAATTGATTTCCAAGAATAAATCTGATCAAAACTCATATCAACTATCTATTAACAGAATGTTCAAAATTCTTTTCGTCAAGGTTCTACCGGGTGTCCCAACAAAGTAGAAGTTTTTGAACAGTTCCTGTTGAGGAGCATCATTTTCAAAAATTCTATTTCTGCTTTAAGGTATAGTTCAGATTTTCAGTTGCAATTTGCGACCTCGAATGTCCAAAATCGGCTTGTATTAGCCGATTAATTCCCTTAAACACGCAAAATTTCCGAGGCAGCCTGAGAAAGACGATTATCGAGTTGTGCTACTATGCTCCACTTCTATTCAAATGTAATTTGAAAGTGTTTTTAAGGCAGCTCAACCATTAAATTTCCTGTTCTTAAAAAGTCTGCTGATTAATCGCACTATGATATTAATAAGAATGATGACACGAAAAGATGCAGTTGCAGTTTTAACAGTTCACAGAGAACCTAACCTGTCTATTTCTATGATTAATGGAACTTTTTCAAGTGGTGTCTTCTTCCACTGAGGGACTTTTCTCACCCACGCCTTGTTTCAGATGTGGTTATTCAGCCATAAAAACGAAAGATTTAGGCTTTTGAATTAGTGCAAAATCCACAAACTTTCCAAAATAAATAGTTATGGATGAGCTGGCCCAAAAACCCTTTTAAATTGCGCATGGAAAGTAGAAGATAAATTCAATAGTCGTCTGTCTCAATCTCAGTCTGCCTCAGAAATTTTGCTTGTTTAAGTGAATTACTAATACCCTAATAATACACAGCTGATTGGGACATGCGAGGTCGCAAATTGCACCCGGTAGAAAGAAAACTTCGTGTTGTGAATAAAAATCAAAGAAACACGTAAAAGACTCAAGACATTAAAAAATTGACAAAGTAAAGACAACCTCTCTTCGTTTGGTTGCTCCGGCCATAAATTTTCAACCCAAGATATCTCTCTGACAACTGCTGGAGGTGAAACCAAAGAAGCCAACCTAAAATAAAATACAATTTTGAGCTGATTAGGAATGGTAAAGCAACAACCCATATTATCGTAGAATATCCATCAGTGCAAAAGCAAATTGCTTTATCGCGAATAAAAAACTCCAGAACTGTTTCTAATGGCAGACTGGCAGAAGAGAATGGCGATACTCTTCTCTCTTTATTTTTGATACTGAAATACCAAAACAATTAATGGCAAAGCTGCCGTACATTTGGTGCATACAAATGAAATAAAAAAAATGTCAAGTCACACTCTGATGAGAACGTAGGTTCGAAAGGCCTCAGTGTGCCAAAAATTGTCTGTTTCTTTGCATCCGCCTCCTCCATGGTATAAAATTTTAGTAACCACATTTAGTATCAAGTTTGTTGGTGTATACATAGGATGTCAAGTTGATTTTCATCATTTTTCATTAAAAACATTTAATTTTGTTTGTAAGAAACACTTAACTTTTATTGCAAATCTTGTTCCTTTTCTTGAAAATCCCAGCAGGTGGTTTTTTAACAATACCTAAGCTACTTGCCCTTGTAAACAATCCTGGCGTTCTCTGTTGCTTTCCTTTGGGCTCTGGTTCTAACAATGAAATATCTTCGGGATTGAAAGAACGACCAATCAATGCGTTCTTGACCCGTCTTCAGTGGGCAACGCAGACGGGGGTACTTTTTTAGACACCCGGGAGGTTCGACAGGCAATGACAAATCGATTTCAATGTGGTTCGTCCCAGTCTTTTTTGTTAAATACTTGAAAGGTCATGTTTGCTGGAGTCCCTTTACTGTATCTTTCACTCAGTCATGCGATTCATTACGATAACTCAATAATTAAATTAAAAAAGGAACAGTACATAATAAAGAACAGTAAATAAATTTCAACTCGAGACAAAAGCTGTCCAGCACTTGCCCCCCAGCACAGCCTGAAATCTACACCGTGCCTATCTTGATGTAAATACGCGTACAAAACGATTCCATGCGTTGCTGAGAGCAATGCAGATCCTGGGATTTAGCTCCACATTTTATCGAGGCAAAGGCTGTCTTTAAAAAGACGCGACGTAGTTTGAGAAAAGGTGTATATCAACAAAGAACTTACCGAGTTTTAGAGAATTCAAGGCTAATAACATTCAAAACTTTTGTTCTGATTGGGCAGTTGTAGTATTCTGTCCATTCTCTCATTCTCATTCTCAAGTCTTCCTGAAAAGTAAAGAAAAAGATGAGCTATTAATGAGCTATTAATGAGCTATTAATGAGCTATTAATGAGCTATTAATGAGCTATTAATGAGCTATTAATGAGCTATTAATGAGCTATTAATGAGCTATTAATGAGCTATTAATGAGCTATTAATGAGCTATTAATGAGCTATTAATGAGCTATTAATGAGCTATTAATGAGCTATTAATGAGCTATTAATGAGCTATTAATGAGCTATTAATGAGCTATTAATGAGCTATTAATGAGCTATTAATGAGCTATTAATGAGCTATTAATGAGCTATTAATGAGCTATTAATGAGCTATTAATGAGCTATTAATGAGCTATTAATGAGCTATTAATGAGCTATTAATGAGCTATTAATGAGCTATTAATGAGCTATTAATGAGCTATTAATGAGCTATTAATGAGCTATTAATGAGCTATTAATGAGCTATTAATGAGCTATTAATGAGCTATTAATGAGCTATTAATGAGCTATTAATGAGCTATTAATGAGCTATTAATGAGCTATTAATGAGCTATTAATGAGCTATTAATGAGCTATTAATGAGCTATTAATGAGCTATTAATGGTCAAAATTGCATGATTTGCATACGAATAATCAATTCTAAGAAGTTTAATATTAATACTTTCCATGTTTGCCAGAGTCGAGAATCTGAGGCTAATGCCAGGCTAACCAGATACCAATATGCAATCACTAATCTTTGTAAACTTTCCCTTTGCTTTGTTTTGCCAATCAAATGCCACACAAGTTGGCTGGGCACCTCTCTATAACGTTTCTTACATGTAACTTAATCTATTGAGTTACTGTATGTCTCTCTATGTGGTGCAAGTAACTGTTCTTACGCAAAGTAAGGAAGATATTTCATCAAAAATTTTTATCCACTGAGAAATAATATTATAGAAGAGGAAATAATATTATCGAAGGAGAAATAAGATTATCGAGGGGTGAATAATATTATCGAAAAGGAAATTACATTATTGAAGGGTGGATAATATTATCTAAGGATAGATAAGAATATCAATGGGGGGAATAATATTACCTGTTTTGCTACATCTATCACGTGTATCTCATGTAATGCACCTTCAATAAACATAAAATAAAATATTGAAAGATGAATAAATGTGTAACCTACACTACAAACATCAAAATGAATAAATAAATGTGTAACCTACAGTTAAGCCCAACATTATTCATACCCATGCCAAATTAAGAGTATATTGAATGATTTTATTTGCAGAGATGCAGACCGATTTTATTGTGGCCGGAGTTATATAAGAATGTGACAAAGGGCTGAAAGAAGCACTACAAGAGACCTTACAATACTCCGAAGTTGCCATGGGTATGAATAATTTTGGGCTCAACTGTATATATGTACATTCATTCCCTACATTGTATGTTAAGATCAAGTGTGAAAGAGGACTCAAAGTGATTTTAAACATCTACTTCAAATTGTGTAAAATAAAATCATCATGAAAAATGTCTAAAGTTTTAAGTCTTGGTACAAAATTCGAAAATTGCTTTGAAAAGAGAAACCACTACGAAACATAATAATGTCGGCTTTGCTTTTCAAAGAAATTTTCAACGAAATAATTATCAACGCGACATTAAAGTTTCACATCCTACTAAAATAACCAATGATTTTTTCCCTGAATGGTTAACAGTAGTTAACAGTAGGATTAACAGAGTAATATCAAGATCTTTCATCAAATCTGTACAGTTTTAGAAACAGAACACCAACTTATGCCTAAATTTTAGTTCTATGATACCAAACAATGTTTGTTGAACAAATTGAAGCCATGTCATATTACATTTACAGTACCAACTTACAATGATATGATGTTCAAACATGAAATAAAACTCCTCAGGCCAGCAAAAAAGCACTTTGATTGGCTCTAGATCCATCGACGCAAGCAGTAACTCTCGGTAAGTGTATTGAACTGCAACAACTATATGTTGGGATCGAAACAACCATTGGGCACAAACAATAAAAGTAACAGGGCTCATTATTTAGGCTCAAAGCAAATTGGAAGTAAAGACAACCCATTAAAAATAGCAGCTATGATTTCAAAAATATTTAATGACATAAAATGAAGCATTCATTGAATGATTGCTTGATTGCTTGATTAATTGATTGATTGATTGCTAGAAAATATTATTACTTTTACTTATTACATCAATGGATCCTGGAGCATTTGTTCAATAGATTAACAGGATATAACCTTAAACAGGATATAAAAATTAAACTTACCAACATGTTGTTCCACATCATACACTGTGAAATTGCTTGGTGGCAATGAAAGGCCTAATCCTTCTGCTTTCTTAATAAGAATCGGCTCTTTCAATCCATTGACCTCTAAATATTCACTGCTTAGGAAGTAGCCATTTTCAAGAATTGTTATGTTATTCGTAACGCTAGAAATACGATGAAAGAATCAGTGATCAGTGATCAGAAAGGGAACTACTTTTAGAATGCGAATGATGTGATTTAAGAATGGCACCAAATTTGCACTGCATGGCTTCAATAAGACACTTGCAAACTTTTCACATATAATGACTTCTATAATTACTTCAGTAGATATATATCTAGAGACAATATATATTTCAGAATAAGGGTAAATTATATTATAAATGATGGCACAAATAAGCCATCGATGTAAGCATACAATTTCACTCCTTGTGACTTTTGATGTGAAAGTCAAAATCAAGAATAAGTAAGTGACATACTCTGCAAATTTTCTGGCTTTTAATTGCCTGATAAAGTCCAACGTTCCAGCAAAGACAGGCTGAAAAAAATTAATAATGATTTAACTTCTTGACTTACGCTGTGAACCAAAATAATTTTTAACACAGGATAAGTAAATGGCCAGCTATACAGCTGATGTTTGTTGGTTCGAGGCACTGTGCAGCATGTGCACTCAAAGTCATGGTGAATAGCAAAAAGCAGGGCTATTCCAAGCTGTTCAAATTTTACTCGGACATTGCTCCTCATGATACAAAGGCACGGAAATGGTTTTACAACCATGCATCCAAAGAAACACATGGTTTCCAATTACAGACCAACAGAGATGAGCCAACAATATCGTGGGCTAATTTCATGTACATATAGTACATAGTGTGATGCTCTAGTGAAGTTGATATGCAGCTTGACATAGAATTCCAATAGGGATCGTGATTTCACAGTCAGTGATTTACTGTATATGGTAGTTCCGTTTTCCTTTGAATGTTAGTTTCATGAATCTCCTCATCAAGTATCTTGATAGTGGTACATTTTTCTCTCTTTGTTGTTTTTATCCAATTTCAGTTGCATTCATTTAATTCATCTCCTCTCCTTTTTCTCTCTCTCTTTTCTCTCTATGTCCTTTAATTTTCTTCACATTTCCATTTGATGATACTTGTGACTCAATGGTGGTCCTCACCAACTGAATGGTCCTCACCAACTGAAAAGCTTTTACTCAGGGGTTTTCCGACTCAAACGGAAAAATATTTATCCCTTGCAAAAAGATTTCCGAGTTCTTTCAATTTATTCTAAACAGTAATCCATTGTCTTGGCTCAGCACTCTTTCTTTCACATCATACAGTACAGGCCTTGCACACATTAACACAGTTTTCCTGACTAAGAATTGTCAAGAATTCTTAAAATTCCTAAGAATATTTTTGGTTTCTTAAGAATTCTTGTTTAGAAAAATTTACAGTTTTTCATATGACTCAAGAATTCTTATCAGAATGTGAAGAATTCTTGTAGATTCTTAAGGATCCTTAAGAATTCTTGAGAATTCTGGTCATGTCGATGTGTGCATCACAGTGGGCCCTGAATGATGATTTTTGGAAATTTCATGATATTTTATGGAAGGAAAACAAAATCAATTTTCTACGTACCTGGCTTGAAGAATATCGTAAGATGAATTGAGACACCACAAAAAGTTCATTTTAAGTGTAAATTGTGGGAATGGGACCAAATTAACCCAACTGTACCATATTTGAGCATTTTGCACAACAATCTGTATGTCAAATATAGTTTCAGAACGACAAACAATCAGAAGCTGGTTTGTAGCTTATTTGAAGGTGTTTAAGTGAATTACTCCACTAATACTCAACCGATCTGAACATGCGAGGTTGCAAATAGCAACTTAAGATCTCATCTATATCATCACATTAAAATAAAAAATTCGGAAATGAGGCTCCCCTGCAGGAACTGTTCAAACGCTTATACTTTTTTGGGACACCCCATATATATATTCTAACTTTTGTTACAAGCTCCCAATCAACACACTCTTCCCTCTAACCCCCTTTACCCTCTCTTTTATTTCTGATATACAGTAAATATGTCAATAAACGAGTCAATACCTTTATGCCATCATTAAGTTCCTTGTAGTTGTGTCTGTGTGTTGTACGTCTTCGTTTTACTGTGAATGAAATATCTATTTGTAAATATTTGCAGAAATTATCATATGCTACTGAAGTAGTGTACAAAAAGCTACAATGCATGACTTGTAATTAGATCAGTACAACATTTTCATATTTCTTTACATGACTTAACAAAAAACAGAAAATATGAACTGTTGTTACCCCAGGGGCAAGCACTTCACTGTTTGAAATACTAGATGTGCCACCCAATTGGGTATGATTTTCCTACAAATGGGGGATAGTAGACATGTAACTTTGGTCTAAAAGTGGACAGTAGACATAGGCATCTTTTAAAAGCTGGGCGGTGCATCTAGTTCAACCTTCTTTTTTTCAATAGGTATTTCAATCTCGTCCATCTTCATCTAAAATAACTTATAATTAACTGTAAAAATTTCCAATAAAGTAATTAAATTTAAAATCCTACATGTCCACATTCCGTATAAAAGATCTTCAAATTAATCACACACAAAGAAGAAAAAGTTACCGGGTGTCCCAAAAAAAAGTATACAGATTTGGTCAACCCTAACGATCAGAATTTAGCATGAATCAATCCGAAATCATTTTTAAAACATTACTCGGTAGTTAACTTGAATATAGATACCTTGTTTGTTGACATTGGTGCTTTGAGAGTAGAGATATAAATCTCCAAAGGACAAATTTGCCTCCACCTCCAAACCAGAGCTTTGGCGTTTTGGTCAAGCAATATCCACAATTTGTATCACTTAAACTGAATAAAGTTTACTTTGGAGCTCCCTTGATGATAAGCGTCACGTAAATTATATTTTGTGAAACGCATTTGTTGTGCAGCTTTTAGTTTTTCTCCTCCTGGTTCAAATATTTCCAAGTTTATTGTTGACTTATTCACTGTGCTTTTAGAATTTGCTTAGGCCAAAACGCCAAAGCTCTGGTTTGGAGGTGGAGGCAAATTTGTCCTTTGAAGATTAATATATCTACTCTCAAAGCACCAATGTCGACAAACAAGGTATCTAATACTATGTTCAAGTTAACTATCGAGTAATGTTTTAAAAATGATGTCGGATTGATTCATGCTAAATTCCGATCGTCAGGGTTGACCAAATCTGTATACTTTTTTTTGGGACACCCGGTATATAGATACAAAAATCATCTACAGTAGTTCAACCTTCAATGGGAGCACCCAAAAGGGTTGTTACAAACGGTTTAAAATAAAAAAAGTAGAAAACATACAGACTAATGGTCCATGAGACTTTTCACATGTTGGACAATGGTAGATGTCAATTTCTTGAGCTTGATTTTCCGCTATTCCCACACAACTAAAGAAATACACAAAATTATGAGCTAGAAAGGCTACATATATGATGAATCAGGCAACAAAATTATAAAGTTTAATATCTTATTTTTATACCCTCATAAAATTTGCGATAACAAATGCAATATTACAAGGCGATATCACAGGGAGCATGGAAATATACAGCAACTCTGCGGCAATTACACTAAACATAGAATACACTAAACATAAAATTAATAATTACAATAAATACAGATACTTAAAATAAAAAAGTACAGGTACAAGAGAATATACTATACTACGTTGCATGAGAGAAGAAACTATGGTAACTAAGGTATTTCTCTATCTATTGAAAGCGTTCTGAAGCATAGATGTATTCCAATGTTTCCAATAGTATTTTCATATTTGCATCAGCTGATAACCTTTCATGACCATATAAGAGAACTTTTGACATTTCCCGGAGAGGAAGGTTAGATAAGCTATTTGGCTACAGTATTTACGCAGTTGAGAAGATCCCACCTTATCGAATTATAGGCATGGCAGAGCAGCAAAAAGTGCTCCGTATCCTCAATACTATCACTAATATAATGGGGCACATAGGATTCAAGGTATCCCTAAAGTTATGTTTGAATTTGTGAAGATTTAACTTGCTAAGTCCGACACGTAACTGTCTTCGAATGGATAAACCTCTAGGGTGAAAAATGCTATAAACAGGCTTGCAAGTTGGACGAATGAGAGATAATAACTTCCTCTTGAAAACATTCACAGAAGTGGAGAGTCTAAGGGCTTGTTTACATGGGAGATTGCAGCCTGGGCTGAAACTTCAGCCCTGTTGGCCGAGGTGAAATTATTCTGCTATTACATGGAAAGTTTCAGCCCGGGTTGAAAGTCTGTCTAGCGCCAAAGCTAGGCAAAAACACATGTGCCATCGATATTTCAGCCCGGGCTGAAAAAATATTTGCCTTTACATGTGTGCGTGCCTTGCAAAACAATGGGGATTAACAACGTAAGGGATTAACATTTCATCTCGGCTAGCGCAAGGCGAGCTGAAATTTCAGCCCAGGGCGATTCTTTTCCATGTAATGGCAAACTAATATTTACAAGTGTTTGACCATAGAGGAGGGCTGAATTTTCACGTCAGGTAAACGTGCTGAACGGTCGTATAACGTGAGCTCATGACATGCATCACGTTTGAAACAGCCTAACAAGGCTTAATCGTTATTTTTCTTGATAATCAAGTGAAGTTTAAAAAAAATTGCAGTTCAGTATTATTTATTATGTGTGTTTGGACAAGATAAAGAGAAATTTTGGATTTTCGTTCCTAGCACGATGACGGGGAAAGAAGAAATTAAATTTATATGAGTCATGTTGAAGACAGGGGGTGCTCTCTCCTCGATTAGTTTAACTACTGAAAGAGCTCCTCCTTTAAGTAATTCCCTTCATACAATTTATCTTGTTTTTTTGTTTCGTATTTGTATTGTATTAATTTCATGTATTGATGTATTAAGCTTTTGTAATACTGTCTTATATTCTTGCAGTTTAGTTATCTGTTTATGTATAGTTACTTTCAATAAATTGTATGTAGTGGAATTTAAAATATGAAAACTGAACTGAACTGGAGACAGAAGTTTAATATGATGTATTTGAGGTAAAAGCATTTTATTATAGATAGGTACAAAGTGAGTTATGACGTAAATTCTCAACTGATACCCAGACTGCATTTTTTGCTGTCCGCAAAAGGTAAAAACGTAAAGAAAAACACCCCTAATTACAGTGGCGGGGATAGCATTAAAAGGTCAAGCTGACCTTATTTCCATAATGGTCCCCTTAGAGGTGTCGGTATAACGGAAAAACGCAGGTTAAAGGAAAATGCAGATCTATGTGTTTTCAATTCCTGTAGTCGAGGAATGGAATACCTCATGTATTCTGGAGCCATGTGTTATTGATGATCTTATAAAGTTTAATATTACTATATATTTTGCAAACAATTAAAAACAAACACAACCTTGCACAACTGAGATCTTGGTGAAAATGGCTACCACCATAATAAGTAGGTTTGCATCATTTTATTTATTGGCTCACTTTTATCAAGTGAGAATTTTTTGTTTTTGGTAAAAAGAGAATAATTCTAGAATTCTACAAATTCTTAAACTACAATTCACATTGCAAGAGATAGCAAAGTAAGCGATGAAGCAAGCAGAACAAGCACTATGATTTGGACAGAAAGAATAGTGCAATATCGAATAATGCATTACATTTTTGATTAAATAATACCAACATATGAACATACCTTCCATGAAACCAATCTTTACATTTTTCACATTCAATCATAAATTTTTCTGGATTATAAATAGTTTTACAAACACAGTACAAATCTTTGCTTGAGTTGTCCGCCATAACTTCATCTTGGCATAAACATTAAACAATGCTGATAGTACTTCATGATAAACACACAAAACAAGCATGTCAGCACGAGTGGGACACCTGTGTCCTGTGTCTTCAGAATAAACAATACATACAAACCATACAGGGGAACTTTGAACAAAGGCCTCAACGACATGACTGCAGACCAGCTTAACGGTGAAGCATTTTCCAAACCTGGGGGGCATTTTACTATATGCCTATAGTAAAGATGATAGCCAATATTCTTTCAATTTGATTGGAATATTCTGGGCTGTATCACCCCTCCTGATTCTGAAAATAAAGTCAAGGAAAATTCCCAGGCATATCTAATCCAGCCTGCGATCTAAAAAGGCTATCTCAAGCGGTTGTCTCTTGTAAAGAGAATGATTTGATATCAGAATGATTCGATCTCAGAATGATTCGATCTCAGAATGATTCGATCTCAGAATGATTCGATCTCAGAATGATCATTCTGAGATCTGATCATTCTGAGATCTGATCATTCTGAGATCTGATCATTCTGAGATCTGATCATTCTGAGATCTCATCATTCTGAGATCTGATCATTCTGAGATCTGATCATTCTGAGATCTGATCATTCTGAGATCT
>REGM01000159.1:531821-545044 GCA_004194415.1 Aurelia aurita | reverse complement strand
GGGGACTTGTTCTCTTAGCGTAATTTTGTTATGCCTTTGTTTACCCTCTATATAACAGTGGGGGACACTTTCGCATAGTGAAATTTTGTTATGCCTTTTTGTACCCTCTGTATAACGGTGGGGGACACTTTTGCATAGTGAAATTTTGTTATGCGTTTGTCTACCCTCGGTAAAACAATGGCGGACACTTTCGCATAGTGAATTTTGCTATGCGTTTGTGTACCCTCTTTATAACAGTGGGGGACACTTTCGCATAGTAAAATCGTTTCATGCCTTTGTGTACCCACTGTATAACAGTGGGGGACACTTTCGTATAGTGAAATTTTTTTATGCGTTTGTGTAAATGCTGTATAAGGGTGGGGGACACTCTCGCATAGTGAAATTTTCTTATGCGTTTGTATACCCTCGGTAAAACAATGGGGGACACTTTTGCATAGTGAAATTTTGTTATGCGTTTGTGTACCATCTGTAAAATAATGGGGGACACTTTCGCATAATGATAATTTGTTATGCCTTTGTGTACCCTCGGTAAAACAGTGGGGGACACTTTTGCATAGTGAAATTTTGTTATGCGTTTGTCTACCCTCGGTAAAACAATGGCGGACACTTTCGCATAGTGAATTTTGCTATGCGTTTGTGTACCCTCTTTATAACAGTGGGGGACACTTTCGCATAGTGAAATTTTGTTATGCGTTTGTGTACCCTCGGTAAAACAATGGGGGACACTTTTGCATAGTGAAATTTTGTTATGCGTTTGTGTACCATCTGTAAAATAATGGGGGACACTTTCGCATAATGATAATTTGTTATGCCTTTGTGTACCCTCGGTAAAACAGTGGGGGACACTTTTGCATAGTGAAATTTTGTTATGCGTTTGTGTACCCTCGGTAAAACAATGGGGGACACTTTCGAATAGTAAATTTTGTTATGCGTTTGTATACCTTCTGTATAACAGTGGGGGACACTTTCGCATAGTGAAATTTTGTTATGCGTTTGTGTACCCTCGGTAAAACAATAGACAATGACAGGATTTTGATAGAACACGGAATTTGTCACCAATTTGATAGACAATGACACGATTTTGATAGAACACGAAAATTGTAACCAATTTGATAGACAATGACAGGATTTTGATAAAACACGAAAATTGTAACCAATTTGATAGACAATGACACGATTTTGATAGAACACGGAAATTGTAACCAATTTGATAGACAATGACACGATTTTGATAGAACACGGAAATTGTAACCAATTTGATAGACAATGACAGGATTTTGATAGAACACGAAAATTGTAACCAATTTGATAGACAATGACACGATTTTGATAGAACGCGAAAATTGTAACCAATTTGATAGACAATGACACGATTTTGATAGAACACGAAAATTGTAACCAATTTGATAGAAAATAACACGATTTTGATAGAACGCGAAAATTGTAACCAATTTGATAGACAATGACACGATTTTGATAGAACACGGAAATTGTAACCAATTTGATAGGCAATGACACGATTTTGATAAAACGCGAAAATTGTAACCAGTTTGATAGACAATGACAGGATTTTGATAGAACACGAAAATTGTCACCAATTTGATAGACAATGACACGATTTTGATAGAACACGAAAATTGTAACCAATTTGATAGACAAAGATTGGCATTTTTGCCCCCCAAATATAGGCATTTTCAAAAATAGGCATTTTTGCCCCCAAAAATAGGGATTTTCAAAAATTGCTATTTTTGCCCAAAAAGCAAAGGCTATAGCCTTACTTTTTGCCCAAAAATAAGCATTTTCAAAAATTGGGATTTTCAAAAATAGGAATTTTTGCCTCCAAAAATAGGGATTTTCAAAAGAGGCTATTTTTGCCAAAAAAGCAAAGGCTATAGCCTTACTTTTTGCCCAAAAATAGGCACTTTCAAAAATTGGCATTTTTGCCCAAAAAGCAAAGGCAATAGCCCTACCTTTGGCCAAAAATTGGGATTTTCAAAAATAGGAAATTTTGCTCCCAAAAATAGGGATTTTCAAAAGAGGCTATTTTTGCCCAAAAAGCAAAGGCTATAGCCTTACTTTTTGCCCAAAAATAGGCAATTTCAAAAATTGGCATTTTTGCCCAACAAGCAAGGGCTATAGCCCTACCTTTGGCCCAAAAATAGGGATTTTCAAAAATAGGAATTTTTGCCTCCAAAAATAGGGATTTTCTAAAAAGGCTTTTTTGCCCCCCAAAAATAGGAATTTTCAAAAATAGGCATTTTTGCCCAAAAAGCAAAGGCTATAGCCTTACTTTTTGCACAAAAATAGGCATTTTCAAAAATAAGCATTTTTGCCCCCAAAAATAGGGATTTTCAAAAATTGCTATTTTTGCCCAAAAAGCAAAGGCTATAGCCTTACTTTTTGCCCAAAAATAGGCATTTTCAAAAATAGGCATTTTTGCCCAAAAAGCAAAGGCTATAGCCCTACTTTTGGCCCAAAAATAGGGACTTTCAAAAATAGGAAATTTTGCCCCCAAAAATAGAGGTTTTCAAAAATGGCTATTTTTTCTCAAAAAGCAAAGGCTATAGCCCTACTTTTGGCCTAAAAATAGGGATTTTCAAAAATAAGAATTTTTGCCCCTAAAAATAGGGATTTTCAAAAATGGCTATTTTTTCCCAAAAAGCAAAGGCTATAGCCTTACTATTTGCCCAAAAATAGGCATATTCAAAAATAGGCATGTTTGCCCAAAAAGCAAAGGCTATAGCCCTACCTTTGGCCCAAAAATAGGGATTTTCAAAAATAGAAATTTTTGCCCCCAAAAATAGGGATCTTCAAAAGAGACTATTTTTGCCCAAAAAAAAAGTTTATAGCCTTACTTTTTGCCCAAAAATTGGCATATTCAAAAATTGGCATTTTTGCCCAAAAAGCAAGGGCTGTAGCCCTACCTTTGGCCCAAAAATAGGGATTTTCAAAAATAGGAAATTTTGCCCCCAAAAATAGGGATTTTCAAAAGAGGCTATTTTTGCCCAAAAAGCAAAGGCTATAGCCTTACTTTTTGCCCAAAAATAGGCATTTTCAAAAATAGGCATTGTTTCCCAAAAAGCAAAGGCTATAGCCTTACTTTTGGCTCAAAAATAGGGATTTTCAAAAATAGGAATTTTTGCCTCCAAAAATAGGGATTTTCTAAAAAGGCTATTTTTGCCCAAAAAGCAAAGGCTATAGCCTTACTTTTGGCTCAAAAATAGGGATTTTCAAAAATAGGAATTTTTGCCTCCAAAAATAGGGATTTTCTAAAAAGGCTATTTTTGCCCAAAATGCAAAGGCTATAGTCTTACTTTTTGCCAAAAAATAGGCATTTTCAAAGATTGGCATTTTTGCCCCCAAAAATAGGGATTTTCAAAAATTGCTATTTTTGCCCAAAAAGCAAAGGCTATAGCCTTACATTTTGCCCAAAAATAGGCATTTTCAAAAATTGGGATTTTCAAAAATAGGAATTTTTGCCTCCAAAAATAGGGATTTTCAAAAGAGGCTTTTTTTTGCCAAAAAAGCAATGGCTATAGCCTTACTTTTTGCCCAAAAATAGGCATTTTAAAAAATTGGCATTTTTGCCCAAAAAGCAAAGGCTATAGCCCTACCTTTGGTCAAAAATTGGGATTTTCAAAAATAGGAAATTTTGCTCCCAAAAATAGGGATTTTCAAAAGAGGCTATTTTTGCCTAAAAAGCAAAGGCTAAAGCCTTACTTTTTGCCCAAAAATAGGCATTTTCAAAAATAGGCATTTTTTCCCAAAAAGCAAAGGCTATAGCCTTACTTTTTGCCCAAAAATAGAGATTTTCAAAAATAGGAATTTTTGCCTCCAAAAATAGGGATTTTCAAAAATGGCTATTTTTTCCCAAAAAGCAAAAAAGGCTATAGCCTTACTTTTTGCCAAAAAAATAGAAATTTTCATAGATTGGCATTTTTGCCCCACAAAAATAGGCATTTTCAAAAATAGGCATTTTTGCCCAAAAACCAAAGGCTATAGCCCTACTTTTGGCCCACAAATTCCGGTATCAAATTAAAGCCCTTTGTTTGCTGATTCGTTTGATATATAATACTTCATAATTTGATCAAATCTTGCCCTTGAAATCATCCGAAACAATGATTTTGCGGTTACCTGCTTCCAAATATGGGCATGTCACGTGACCTGCGAGGTCTATTGTTCAAATGTTTTTTCCTTAAAATGTAGTTAATAGATAATTGTTAAAATTAGGGCGACATGCCTACCTGCTTAGGAGCTTGTTGCGGTATGCCTACCTGCTTAGGAGCTGGTGCATTTAAAACCCTGGCTTGCTATGTCGTAAATTTCTTAAATTTCACAAGAAATGAAAAACAAATGTTGAAAAACAAATGCCACGCAATCTAACTCAGAGGAAAGTTGAGTTCTGGTCAAAGAAAAATCATTGCACATCACTTTGGTAACACCGAGCAGCATTTACCCAATAGAGATATCATACCGAGAAAAATTCCATTGTTTTTAGGAAAATTCCTCAAAAAATCCTAAAAATCACACATCTCATACGCTTTTTCCAAAGAGTGATATGCCCATACACTAAAACGGCAAGGACAAGAGACAATAATAACTAGCTAACCTTTTATTCTTTACTTTCATCCTTTATAGCTACCAATTATGTTGGATGAAGTGCACACAAAGTTAAACTGCCCGCAAGAGTTTGCAAGTATTACATACTTTCCACCCTGGATGTCACAACTAGAGATAGTTTTACCCATAGGCATACTACCTTTTGCAATAAAACATTTTAGAATCGGAAAACTTTGGCAAATTGATAATTTGATTCATTTGTATTAAAATGCTATCTAGTTTATTTCTACACGACAGTCACATACAATCGAAGCATTACCTTAATAATAGTTGGTAGGTTGCCTCTTCCAGTCTTCCAGTCTTGAAGTCTTCCAGTTAGAGGTTGGTGTCTTTGTGCAGTGTGGTTAAATAAATGAAGTTACGATGCGCTATTTATGCTACTAGCTTTAGAGCTTGCCTGGAGGTAAACTCATTAATACTAGTCATTATAANCCAATCATAACAAAGGAATCTTGAGAAAAATATAAAGCACATACCTTTGCATAAATGTTGAGTAATTATTTATTATATGAATCTAGCAACTAAATTGCCTTAAAGAAGAGAGAATGACCTTTCATTTAAAACAAAAAATTCTGAAATCGGGCAAAGGCAAGATGACATTTTGAAATTGACGTTATTCTGACAGTTGTACCGGAAATCTCACTGTAAACAAACAAGTGAAACTTATGCCAACTTTAAAAATACATTTCTCCATACTAAGTTGACCGATTTTAAAACTTTTTGTTTCATGTTAACCCTCAGGATGTCCTCTATAAAGAACGCCAGGTCTTCTTTGGAGTTTCAAAAATTCATTTTTTGAAATTTATTCCTTAATTTTCGTAATCTGGATCACTTGTTTATCTGAAAATGAGCTGGATGGTTTACTTCACTATTTAACTAACTGAAGCATATATATATACAAAATCTACAAGGTAATTAACTGCAGCATATACTGTATACAGAATTGATTAATTGACAGTTGCAAATAGAGACTCCATTTTGTATATATATATATGTCAACAATATTCTATAAAATTCATTTTCAGTCATCGAAGCAGTACAACATGTTTTTGGAAAATGGAGACAAGTGTAAAAATATTGTATGTATGCTGAATGCTTGTCAGATTGGGAAAAAGAAGTCATATAAACTGAAGAAATTTGCAGAATCAAAAGTTGCAAGGGAGTGCCATAATAACACTGTAAGATGCAGACAAAAAAATTTCATACAGTACAGTTTTTTCATAAAGTTAAAAGTTGTTAAGTTATGAAAGATACTGTAACTGTTGTGCTATAAATTCTGTTCAGCTTAAAAGTTATAAAGAAAAAGCTTATTCTGTTTTGGAAACTACAGTACAGGCACATTAGCACAACAAGAGTTTTTGAGAATTATCAAGAATTCTTCACATTCTAATAAGAATTCTTGAGTCATTTGAAAGACTGTAATTTTTCGATTGAGGAATTCTTAAGAAACTGAAAACATTCTCAAGAATTCTGGAGAATTTTTAGGCAGGAAAACCATGTTAATGTGCAAAGGCCTGTACTGTGTGTATAAAGGGAGGCTTATTAAATATGTCAAGGTTCTTTTGAGATAATCTGCTCTGGAAATTTCTAGCATAAATTACTAACTTCTATTACAAAACTTTCAGCTGCACCATAGCATGAAATTGAAACTTTTTCATTTTTCATTTCATATATATTGCGAAGGGGAACGGCTAGCCCTTCAGCACAAGTGCTGGTTTTCAAAGGGCCTTGATTACAAACAATAATTAATCTTAAAACTATTGCAAAATCTATTTTACAATCTAAAAACCTATTTACAATGTAGACTGATTGCATGACTCTCAGTTTTCCACATTGAATTGAATGATGTTGTGGCTTCAAACTGAGACTCATGACAATACAGCTTTAAAACAGAGACTACTTAGGCCAAATGCGCCGCATTTAGGGCGCATCCAATCAAATCTCAACTTTCTTAATCAGGTTAGACCACGTGCCTATTCTTAGCGTTTAATTGGCTGATTTGATCAAAGTTCGATTTTTTGAAGCTAAGCGACGTTTGAAGCGACGTTCGAAGCGACATTCAGCTTTTCTTTCGACGTTCGAAGGATAGAAGACGTTCGATTTTTTCTTCAGATTTTAGTCTCTGTTTAGAATCTGTTTGGTCGTGAGTCCTTCTATGAGAGAAAACAAAAAAATCAGATTGAAACATTGAACGAATACAAGGAATCACGTCATCAGTCTATTTACAATGTTCAAAATTTACAATTAAAAGAAAAGAAGTCAACCCTAAATCAACTGCTTAAATGATCTTAGGGAGGATTTTTGGCTTGACTGTTTATTTAATCTTATGCACGTTTTCCCACAGAAGGAGGAATTTCAAATTTCAGTTCCGATTTTTGCTTCCAAGGAAACCAACTAACCTTTAAATTTTTATAGCAGTAAGGCTGATGTGTGATTATAATGAAATATCTTTTTCTATGCCCACAAAAAGCCACTATTTCAAACAAGTATGATTTGACTCTTCTAATTCATTTTCAGCGTTACGAGGGTCATGGAAAGTCAACATTCTTGATAGCATTTAGCCCAGATAGGTATGCATTTTTGTGTTTCAACTATTTCAATTTTTGTACTTTTACTATATTCCTAGATGTAGTCACTTTCCTGTGCAATAGCAATTATGTTCATCATTGATAGGCAATGACACGATTAGGATAGAACACGAAAATTGTAAAAAAAATTGATAGGCAATGACACGATTTTGATAGAACACGGAAATTGTCACCAATTTGATAGGCAATGACACGATTTTGATAGAACACGAAAATTGTCCCAATATGATAGGCAATGGCACAATTAGGATAGAACACGAAAATTGTCACCAATTTGAAAGGCAATGACACGATTTTGATAGAACACGGAAATTGTCACCAATTTGATAGGCAATGACAGGATTTTGATAGAACACGAAAATTGTCCCCAATATGATAGGCAATGGCACAATTAGGATAGAACACGAAAATTGTCACCAATTTGAAAGGCAGTGACACATTTTTGATAGAACACGAAAATTGTCCCCAATATGATATGATAGGCAATGACACAATTAGGGTAGAACACGAAAATTGTCACCAATTTGATAGGCAATGACACATTTTTTGATAGAGCACGAAAATTGTCACCAATTTGATAGGCAATGACACGATTATGATAGAACACAAAAATTGTAATAAAATTTGATAAGGCAATGACACGATTTTGATAGAACACGGAAATTGTCACCAATTTGAAAGGCAATGACACGATTAGGATAGAACACGAAAATTGTCACCAAATTGATAGACAATGACACAGTTGAGATAAAACAGGAATATTGTCACCAAATCGGTAGACAATGACACGATTAGGATAGAACACGAAAATTGTCACCAAATTGATAGACAATGGCACAGTTGAGATAAAACACGAATATTGTCACCAAATCGGTAGACAATGACAGGATTTTGATAGAACACGAAAATTGTCCCCAATATGATAGGCAATGGCACAATTAGGATAGAACACGAAAATTGTCACCAATTTGTAAGGCAGTGACACATTTTTGATAGAACACGAAAATTGTCCCCAATATGATATGATAGGCAATGACACAATTAGGGTAGAACACGAAAATTGTCACCAATTTGAAAGGCAATGACACGATTAGAATAGAACACGAAAATTGTCACCAATTTGATGGGCAATGACAATATTTTGATAGAACACGAAAATTGTCACCAAATCGGTAGACAATGACACAATTATGATAGCGCACAGAAATTGTAACCAGTTTGATAGGCAATGACACGATTAGGATAGAACACGAAAATTGTCACCAATTTGATAGGCAATGACACGATTAGGATAGAACACGAAAATTGTCACCAAATTGATAGACAATGACACAGTTGAGATAAAACAGGAATATTGTCACCAAATCGGTAGACAATGACACGATTAGGATAGAACACGAAAATTGTCACCAAATTGATAGACAATGGCACAGTTGAGATAAAACACGAATATTGTCACCAAATCGGTAGACAATGACACGATTATGATAAAACACGGAAATTGTCACCAATTTGATAGGCAATGACACATTTTTTGATAGAGCACGAAAATTGTCACCAATTTGATAGGCAATGACACGATTAGGATAGAACACGAAAATTGTCACCAATTTGATAGGCAATGACACGATTAGGATAGAACACGAAAATTGTCACCAAATTGATAGACAATGACACAGTTGAGATAAAACAGGAATATTGTCACCAAATCGGTAGACAATGACACGATTAGGATAGAACACGAAAATTGTCACCAAATTGATAGACAATGGCACAGTTGAGATAAAACACGAATATTGTCACCAAATCGGTAGACAATGACACGATTATGATAAAACACGGAAATTGTCACCAATTTGATAGGCAATGACACATTTTTTGATAGAGCACGAAAATTGTCACCAATTTGATAGGCAATGACACGATTATGATAGAACACGAAAATTGTAATAAAATTTGATAAGGCAATGACACGATTTTGATAGAACACGGAAATTGTCACCAATTTGAAAGGCAATGACACGATTAGGATAGAACACGATAATTGTCACCAATTTGAAAGGCAATGACACATGTTTGATAGAACACGAAAATTGTCACCAATTTGATAGGCAATGACACGATTATGATAGAACACGAAAATTGTAAAAAAATTTGATAGGCATTGACACGATTTTGATAGAACACGGAAATTGTCACAAATTTGATAGCCAATGACACATTTTTGATAGAACACGAAAATTGTCACCAATTTGATGGGCAATGACATGATTATGATAGAACACGGAAATTGTAACCAATTTGATAGGCAATGACACGATTTTGATAGAACACGAAAATTGTCACCAATTTGATAGGCAATGACACGATTAGGATAGAACACGAAAATTGTCACCAAATTGATAGACAATGACACAGTTGAGATAAAACAGGAATATTGTCACCAAATCGGTAGACAATGACACGATTAGGATAGAACACGAAAATTGTCACCAAATTGATAGACAATGGCACAGTTGAGATAAAACACGAATATTGTCACCAAATCGGTAGACAATGACACGATTATGATAAAACACGGAAATTGTCACCAATTTGATAGGCAATGACACGATTTTGATAGAACACGAAAATTGTAACCAATTTGATAGGCAATGACACGATTTTGATAGAACACGAAAATTGTAACCAATTTGATAGGCAATGACACGATTTTGATAGAACACGAAAATTGTAACCAATTTGATAGGCAATGACACGATTTTGATAGAACACGAAAATTGTAACCAATTTGATAGACAATGACACGATTTTGATAGAACACGAAAATTGTAACCAATTTGATAGACAATGACACGATTTTGATAGAACACGAAAATTGTAACCAATTTGATAGACAATGACACGATTTTGATAGAACACGAAAATTGTAACCAATTTGATAGACAATGACACGATTTTGATAGAACACGAAAATTGTAACCAATTTGATAGACAATGACACGATTTTGATAGAACACGAAAATTGTAACCAATTTGATAGACAATGACACGATTTTGATAGAACACGAAAATTGTAACCAATTTGATAGACAATGACACGATTTTGATAGAACACGAAAATTGTAACCAATTTGATAGACAATGACACGATTTTGATAGAACACGAAAATTGTAACCAATTTGATAGACAATGACAGGATTTTGATAGAACACGGAAATTGTCACCAATTTGATAGACAATGACAGGATTTTGATAGAACACGAAAACTGTCACCAATTTGATAGACAATTTCCGATCAAAAAGAGAATAGTTTGCTTGAGAACATACAGAAAAATATTGCAATAATGACATTTAAAAGCTTGAACAATCTCACTCCGGAGTACCTAAAGCAATGTTTCCAGTATTCATCTGATGTGCATAGATACAATACAATATCAGCAAAAGGGAAAAAGTTATATGTTGCACAGAACAGCAACAACTGGCAAAGTCGAGCATTTAAAGCAAGAGCTGTTAAAATATGGAATGCGTTACCAACAACAACAACACAACTTAATAGTTTGCTCCTTCTTAAAACAGCACTATAATTAGACTTATTTATGACATCCATGACTTTTAATATATTGTAAATAATGGTTCTTATGATTCTTTTATTGTTATTCGAGCATTTTAACTAATGCCCAAAATTTTTATTTATAGTGGGCCCTGTTGTAAAAAATTGAACATTAGCTCGATTAATACAGGCTACCCACTTTAAACATTAACTTTTATTATTATTTTTACACGGAAATTGTCACCAATTTGATAGGCAATGACACCATTTCGATAGAACACGAATATTGTCACCAATTTGGCGGTCAACGAAACAATTCTGATAGAACACGAATATTGTCACCAATTTGGCGGTCAACGAAACAATTCTGATAGAACACGAATATTGTCACCAATTTGGTAGGCAATGACACTATTCCCGTAGAACACGAATATTGTCACCAATTTGGTAGGCAGTGACACAGTTCTGATATTGTTCTCTCTGCCGGGGGGTTTCTGCTGATCAGCAGTAGCTCCCATGCTGGCCTGACCTCCAATGTGAAACACGTTTTATTATTTATCAGTATTTATTCGTTTATATGTAACTTGTTCGTAGTTGTACACTTAGTTGTAATTTAGTTGCATGTTCTATGTAATGGCCAGGGGGTAGTCATAGTATTTTGCACTCCATGGTATCGTCCCTGTAGTGTTGTATAGTTTTATAGTAATTAGAAAGTACNCACCAATTTGATAGGCAATGACACCATTTTGATAGAACACTGATATTGTCACCAATTTGGCGGTCAACGAAACAATTTTGATAGAACACGAATATTGTCACCAATTTGGTATGCAATGACACAATTCTGATATATCACGAATATTGTCACCAATTTGGTAGGCAATGACACTAGTCCCGTAGAACACGAATATTGTCACCAATTTAGTAGGCAGTGACACGGTTGTTATAGAACACGAATATTGTCACCAATTTGGTAGGCAGTTGACACAGTTCTGATATTGTTCTCTCTGCCGGGGGGTTTCTGCTGATCAGCAGTATCTCCCATGCTGGCCTGACCTCCAATGTGAAACACGTTTTATTATTTATCAGTATTTATTCGTTTATATGTAACTTGTTTGTAGTTGTACAGTTAGTTGTAATTTAGTTGCATGTTCTATGTAATGGCCAGGGGGTAGTCATAGTATTTTGCACTCCATGGTATCGTCCCTGTAGTGTTGTATAGTTTTATAGTAATTAGAAAGTACACGGGCGTAGGGGAAGATAAAATCTGGGGGGCTGTCCGATAAAATTTATCTTGTTTACCAAATTTTTGCCCGACTTAGGGTGGATTTTGCCCGAAAAAGGCTGATTTTGGTAAATTTTTCCAACGTTGGGGGGCTACCGCCCTCAGCCCCCCTAGCTCCTACGCCTTTGAGAAAGTATAGTATTGTCTGTACTGTCCTAGACTTGCTCCAAGTCTATTCTGTGGTCCATCAGCGCTCAATAAAACATTATAACTTCTGCGGGGGCGTAAATCGTGACGNAGTATCTCCCATGCTGGCCTGACCTCCAATGTGAAACACGTTTTATTATTTATCAGTATTTATTCGTTTATATGTAACTTGTTTGTAGTTGTACAGTTAGTTGTAATTTAGTTGCATGTTCTATGTAATGGCCAGGGGGTAGTCATAGTATTTTGCACTCCATGGTATCGTCCCTGTAGTGTTGTATAGTTTTATAGTAATTAGAAAGTACACGGGCGTAGGGGAAGATAAAATCTGGGGGGGCTGTCCGATAAAATTTCTATTGTTTACCAAATTTTTGCCCGACTTAGGGTGGATTTTGCCCGAAAAAGGCTGATTTTTGGTAAATTTTTCCAACGTTGGGGGGGGGGGGGCTACCGCCCCCCTGGATCCTACGCCTATGAGAAAGTATAGTACTGTCTGTACTGTTCAAAAATTTTAGATGAATATATAAAAAATAATTCTGATTGAAAACGAGAACAAGGAAATTACGAAAACGAGACAGACTTCCATTCAATGCATTCTCTAAATGGCCTAGGCATAAAAACATTTTTTGCAATGGAAACTTCTAAAGCACAGAGCAGCGAATTGATTGAAAGACAAATAGAGCAGCCAATCATCGCTGTAAGATGTGGGTTTTATGTTAAAAGAAAGAAACGTCACTGCAAGATGCTTCCTGCGAAGGGAAATAAGTATTGTGCTGAGCATCTTTGCTTTCAAGAAGATTTTTTGGATGGCGAAAAGGTATGAGCTATCTATGACATAAATAGCTTTTAGCTACATCGAAGTATAATATTATTTTCGAATCTGAGTGCAAATCTAAATGTTGTTGCGAATTTGAATGTGAATCTGGTTCGGGAGACACAAAAGTCATGCACTATAAGGTGTCAGTCATATATCGATTTCGTCCCCGCTTAGCGTCATTTCGACGCTAACTTTTGGACCCCCCCACCCCCACC
>REGM01000159.1:513490-531783 GCA_004194415.1 Aurelia aurita | reverse complement strand
CTGAATGTTGTTGCGAATTTGAATGTGAATCTGGTTCGGGAGACACAAGAGTCATGCACTATAACCTGTCTAGATCTGTGCTGTGTTTTTGGATGGCAACTAATAAAGGGTGTACCTACCAGTGTCAGTATGGTGAATGGTGATGGCAATCAGATGGGGTTGGTAATCGGACAACTTTACTTGTGAATAAATCTACAAAAGTGAAGAAAAAGTACGTTTGGAGTAACATCCATCAAACTCAAAAAGGTTTAAATTTATTGATAAAGTTGAATGAAATTGAAAGATTGCAGATATAAAGCTTCTTTGGGGAAAGCTTTCAGATCTAAGAGAGCAGAAATAATTCTTTCAAAGAGTTATTGTACAGTCCTTTCAGTTGCAGCCAGGTTGAATTTAATCTATGGCCGCCTGCTTGCTTCTCTCAACAACTCTCAGCAACTCTCAACCCTCCATTTGCAATCTTTTTCTTCTCTTCTGCTCTTCTGTTTTGCTCCAAAAATGCCCTCGACAGCATTCTGTGTCTTTTTCAAAAACCATTTCCGCTTGTAAAAATAAAACTTATATATCTGCATATTGTTGGAAAAATCAAATTACAACTTTTGGAATAATAGTGCCATTTGATAGAGGCTGTGAGCAATAAGGTTATTGCAGATTACTGCAAGCCTTTTTTCCTCTGTGGTTGCAGTCCACTTAGTTAGGCCCATTTCCGTTGTCGTTGACCTCTCGTCTTGTCCGGAACCAAAACCTCTCAATTTTGTTCGCTTCTGCTTCTGAATCATCACTAAATGATTGATTGATTGATTGATTGATTGATTTATGGATTTATTGATTGATAACTGTCTTATCTAATCCAATCACTAAACTTTCCAAAGAAAACGGGATTAAAATGGCCTTTATCTGAGTCAGAAACATCACAATTCCATTGCGAGATGCAGTGCACGAAGTGCTGCAAAAATAACAATGGCGTCTAAAATTTCCTACTCAAAAAGTTCAAAGATTGTTTTCTCATTTGTATTATGCCCGGTGACATGGTTGTACCAATCAAAAGATAAGCTCATTGTCTTTCAGATTATATAAGACCTAAGGTACCTAATGGTAATTAGAAGACACCATGCTGACTTGCTGAGAGATTCAAATGACATAATGAAGCGAGCTAAAACCTTTGCAGCGGTTTAGTGTTCCCACAGGTGAACAACGTCGAAACCACTGCAGCGGCTCTTGGCAAGGAAAGGGTTAAGTGTATGATTACCACTGCCGTCACCCTATGGGGACTCAGAAACACTGAAAATAAGGTTTTGTGGCACTACTTTTTGTGGCACTACTACTTTACTTTATCGCCAAAAAATATTGGTACTGTAGTATCAGTAATAATTCATTGAATTTGATTTATAAGAAAAAATGCCTAAACTGCATAAATTTGTTTGCATAATGATAAAAATCTGGACATAATATGCGGTTATTAAACGATTACAAGGTCAATGCTGGAAAGTATTTGGACCACAGTTTGACGTAACACAGTGAGGTCTGTACAAGAAACTAAGGTCAGAATATTTTCCAGCTTGGATCGAGTAATTGTTTATAAAGGCTTTATTATATGGCAGAAATTTTCAAGAACATTATTTGCATTATTGTACTGTTCTACTGTGTTTTCATTCTTGTTCATCAGTGTATTTGGTCATTTCAACGCCAACTATGTTCGCATTTTCTTCGTTTATGTTTCAAATTCTTCAAAATCTACAGCAAAGAATTCTTTGAGGATTAGGCTAAGCCTTGGCTGTCCACCTGAGCTGCCAAGGCCTAAATAAAGAAGCCCTTCCCTTGTTTTTGGTTTCTAAGGCAACGCTGGTCCAATACGGCTTCAAAAATATGGCTTTTGCAGCATAGGCATCAAATCTTTAAAAATTGTTGCGCGATTGGTTAATGCATTTTTCATTTGATTTAATGGCTTGAAAGGAACTTCAGGTACTACCTTATAAGTTTTCATTGGCAATCTTTGATATCTTGATTATTTTCAGAATTACAGCGTCTTCTGTGTTTTAAACAGTTTTCCGGTTGGGACGTCATCAAATTGCTAAATCGTGAACCAGAAAAGCTATGGATTTCTGCTTACCGCTATCTTATAGACCTTCATAAACTATGGTTTTCTATAAGATTGTACCGTTTTTCCTCTATTGATTTAGGATTTATGACAATTTTAATCATTTTCATGAATTTTTTCAATATAAAAAACTCTAAAAATAATCAAGATATAAAATATTGCCAATAAACACTGATACCGAAGTACCTGAAGTTCCTTTCAAGCCATAAAACAAATGAAAGATGTATATTAACCAATTGTGCAATGTTTTTAAAAGATTTGATTCCTATGCTGGCTTTTGCGAACAGATCAAGAACCAATCAAATTGCTCCGTTGCCGGTCCGAAGAGCCGTATTCTCAAACGCCATATAACTAATATCCTTCTCTCTATTTTTCATCATCTTGAAATTACCCACTACTTATAGGGGCTCAATAAGATAACTATAACATTGTTAGAATAGTAGACATACAGTATTTTGATATTAGAAAAGTACTACTGTAGTTCTTTACATACCTTGACAGCCATGCATTTCCAGCCAAGGACCCTCTTTGTTCATCCCTCAAAGCTACTTTGACTGTTTTCTGTATTACAGATGCCTGCAAAGAAAAGAGTAAAATGCCCATTGGACCCAAATCAGTAAGCTTAGTTTTGGTAATATCTCTGTGTATATCGTTTTCAAGGAACTGTGCACATTTAATCCATTTCTGCTTTACAAATGTTTTTTATAAGAAACAACCAAGAAACTGGCCCATTACTGAAAGTTTTTTAACAATACACCAAGTTGTGATACCTAATTTATCTAATTTAATCAATTCTGTTGTTCTAGTACAGTATTTGAAGAAAGGCTTGAGAGTCATTTGAAGAAGTGCAATTCAAAGAAAAAGACGGAACAGGTTATCTTCATTTTTTCTTTATTTTTCCACTTTGTTCAAATTTTTCTTTACGCTGATTGGATTAGTTTTATACTTTTTTCATCTGATAAATATCTTCATTTTCATGTGATTTTGGAATCAATCGGAAATACTTGTTGTTGAACGTCTGATATTCCTTGTACTTTCATAATTATATTGGATTAGATAGAGCTTTTGAAGATTTTATGATTAATTTGTTAATATTTTCATTTACTAAACTTGTCCGGTGGAAAGTGCAACTTTTTGACAAATCATTAGGCCAGGAGAAAGATGACACGCGCATTTTTAAAGTTTTCAAATTTCATGTTCTGCACTATTTTAGCCCGTTTTATGGATCTTAGATTAAAATTAGCAATGAAATCAAACCATCAAAGGAGGGTTGGTAGTCGTTCCAACGTGGTCTAAACTTGTAGTTGTAAACTTTAAGTCCTTTCGATTGGTCTGTTTTGCTGCTTCAGATTTGAGATCAGTCAAATTTCTTCACAGGAATTCTACAGTGAACGTATCAACTCAGGAATGATTGGATATGAAAAAAATGAAGCCGATAAGGTAATCAGGGGCTAAAGGAACCTCTTCATATTCACATATTCCATCTACAGTAGTACAGTTTATAGACACTAATTTTGCTTCAATTTAATCAACCACTAATGGTAAAATTTCCTCACATGCTAAGAAGATCAAAATACTGTATAGAGCAAGGGATAAGAAATTTGGTGTC
This sequence comes from Aurelia aurita, assembly GCA_004194415.1. NCBI lineage: Eukaryota > Metazoa > Cnidaria > Scyphozoa > Semaeostomeae > Ulmaridae > Aurelia > Aurelia aurita. The sequence goes on along the minus strand of REGM01000159.1, from coordinate 528,079 downwards.
AATTGGAATCTGGTGTCAACAGGCCAATTTGTCCATTCAAATTCCATAAAATTTTCTATAAAATTCTATATTAAAGTTGTTTTCAAGTGAAATCAAATGAAATGGGAGCATCTTTTATCTGTTGATAGCTTTTGTCCTATCCTTTCTCCATGTTGTCTCTATTTTTGGTGAAATCATGCATATTCTGTAGAAAAATTCTTTGCTTTTAAGCTTCCACTAAGCAAAGTCCCAAACCAAGAAGTTGCTGACTTGATAGTGAGAATAAATTCATGCTATGCAAAATCAAAATTGAAAATTGAAGAATGTATTGGAACTCATCAAGTGCTAAAAGAAGAACTTGAGAATGAAGAATATGGTGCAAGTGCAAGAAAGCATTTATTGCAACAGGTAAAGATTTTGACATGATGACAAAACATCCCTTGCATGATCAGAAATTTCACAGCTTTTCATGAACAAGCATTTTCGTTTGAAGCACCTCTGTTAACAACCAGTTTCTCAACTTTTTTTACTTGCAATTCAACTGAAGATAAGAAGTGAAACAAAATTTATTGATTTGAGATGATTTTTCACCGACATTTATTTTCCAAAAAATGTACACATCCAAGGAGGATCAACTCTAGCGCCCCAGACTCGATAAGCTTTGCTTCTTCTGGGGCGCATGAAATCATATATAGTTAGTTTTAACTGATATGTTTTTCATGAATCATTATCATCATCAACTCTATCAAACGTATTTTCTCATTTACCCACTAGGCATCTCTGATCAACATCTTAGAGAAAAGTAGTTCATTCAAGAAAAACACAGCATTTGTGGAACTTGGTGCTGGCAAAGGTAAGAATTAAAAATTTAGAAATTGTGTTTAGCAATTGAAACATTTACTAAATATTTTATAAATATCATACGATTTGCTGTGACACTTGTCAGATGAAAATGCGTTGCAAATTATTATTTTGCTAAATGTTCTGTACCACACAACAACTTTTCAAATAAACAATCTATTGCAATTTGTTACAATCTATGAAAAAATGCCATGATTCTTTTAAGTTTCAGACTGGTTTTCAAATAACCTAATTTGTTATTCATGGAGTTGAATATTTTTTGTCTATCCAAAAGGAAAATTGTCACACTGGCTTCAGAGGGCTGTTGGACCACTAGAAAAAGTTGAATACTTCCTGGTTGATCGTCAGCATCATAGAAACAAGGTAAAAATAAATTCCAATTATAAAGAGTTTCAAATATTGAAAGGAAAATATTTGGAAAATCTGAAAAAATTAAAAATCAAGTGGACAATCCAGTAATGAAAACCACCCCATGTTCAATATTAATCTGTAAGATGCCTTGATGCTAACTTTCCGCTATCTATGATTATGTTATGTGCAAGTTTTAAAGTCAGGATTAAACTAGCCTGACCTCTTTGTCACTCCTTCGCAGTGAAAAAGTGTAGTCTGCACGCAGGCTAGGATTAAACTACATTGATGATACAAAATGATCTTCGAAAAGCATCAATTTTTATTTATTCAATCTATAAAATACTGAATCTGTTAGTTTTGAATTTCCAACAGTTTAAACCAACAAAGAACCTTTGAGCTTCGATGCAAAGTTAAAAGCTGAAACATAGCTTTAAAATGTTATCCCTTTGATGCCCACTTCGTGATTAATTCATTTTTACATTCATTTAATTCTCTTTAGTTTGACTGCTATCACAAAGGAGAAGACCAAGGGCCTACATTTAAGAGGCTTTATGTTGATATTGAGCATTTAAATCTAGGTAAGTTAGGCATACAGTATTGGCCTTGTGTACATTAACATCAAAATCATTGGCAAGGCATTCTTGAGAATATCTAAAAATGCTTTTACGAATTGATCTTTTCGCTATTCTACAAAGGAGTCTGGATCGAGCGATATTTTTACACATTTTAATTCGAAAAGTTCGATTGAGTGGCGTTATAGCTTCTATCACTGTAGTTCACATTCAAAAATTTTCAGATTTCTACAAAATGTATAAAAATATCGTTCGATCCAAACTCTTCTGTAGAATACAATAGACTGTCAAATTTTTTGAAATAGATTCTTAAGAATTTTCCAAGAATAGACAATAGACCTTTTGACAGAGGTCTGGGACGGCGCGCTACTTTTCTGGAAGATGGCGGATAGAGGGAATCCTCTTCGCCATGCAATCACTGAACTGGAGCTGAGAGCTGAAGTGGGAGAAGCTGTGCACGAAATTTCGCATTTAAATCTAGCTTAATGGTTCATAGAAGACCAGAAAGGCTTAAAACATTAAAACAGATAGTCACCTATCACATTAAGGTGGTATTTAGCATACTTTACAAGAAAGTTTATTTCTTCGAGTTTGGTGAATTTGGATTGTATGATGATTATTTGCCAATTTTAGATTTTTGTTTATGAATAAACGGAGATTAAATATTGCACTTTAACCAGAGGAATACGAAGGGACATTGCACTTTTGTTACAAATGTATGCAGGCAAAAGGCAAAGATTTCCTTTGCGCTTTTAGCCTCGTAACAAAAGAGAGACTTTGGCGGGAAAATATTCGCCATTTTAAATGCATTCGTCATTTCGTTCTTTCTGTTGTTTCTCAAAATCAAAGAAGAAGAAAGTGGCTTGCAACAAACAATTTATATGCTTTAGAAACGAAAACAAATAAAAAGTGTTCTGGGAGTTTTACAATTGTACATGAGAGGCCAAGTCAAAGAATTGCTGAAGTATGTTGTTTTGCTTGAAGGCATTTATTGTTTTGGTGGCATATTATAGGCCTTTGTTAGCAAAATTTAACGCAGTCTGTGTTTGACTTTCCTTTTGAACAAAAATTGTACGAATAAATGAGAACCCCGGAGTAGCATGCAAGTTAAGAAGCTGCTTTGAACCGGTAAGTGGTCTTATTTTAGGAGTATGTACAGTAATGCTTTATTTTGAAATAATCACAAGCCACACTGCTTGTCAATAAACCCATACATACAGTAAAAACCCGCGTATAAGAACCTAGTGGATTAAGAACCTACAGGCTGAAATTTTGAAATTAGACCCCCACTATATAAGAACCAATTCAGCCTGAAATTTGAGGTTAGGTTCTTATTTGTAGATTATCATTAAAACTCCAGTTGCTTTGTGTTACTGAACCTATATGTTTATTGCAAAAAACCTGGAACAAATGCATTTTTAAATGTCCTTTTCAGTATTTCCAGTCCTAAGCTTTAAAGTATTAGCTGTTCATAATGTTACTGAAACTCATGTCTTTGGTAGTAGACCCATTTGTTTTCATCTTCCCCAACACCTTCTTCAGGTAGAAGGAATTTCAGTGAACTGACCATGAATAATAGGGTTGAACTTTGAATCAGAATAAAATAAATTGGTAAAAGCCCTGAACAAATTAAGAACCAATTTAAGAACCTCGACAGCCTCATTTCCCACTAAATACCCAATATATAAGAACCTAATCAGGCTGACTTGCAAAATGGTAGGTTCTTATACGCGGGTTTTTACTGTATGCGAAGAAAGGCTTGCTCTGCTGGTAGCTTCAGCATTGGGAATAAATATAAATCATTGTTTGGCTCCTAAAATATACGATCGTTCATATTCCTGCAGCAGTCAATGGGCAATAAGCTCGATTCATAAACTAAAATCCAAAATTAGTTTGACGGAGTCCCTCATTCATCATCAATAATCATAAAATCCAACTTCGCTAAAACGACTCGAAGAAATGAACGTTTCCTTGTAAAATATGCTAAATATCACTGTAATGTAGTAGATAAGTATTCAGTTTCATTCTGTAAGCCTTGCTCGTCCTCTAATTGCTTAGTAACTGGGAGTTAAATGCGATTTTTCACCGACAACTTCGCCAACTGCAACTTCAGTTCAGTGCTTGCATCGCGAAGGGGATTCCCTCTCGCAGCGTATCCGCCATCTTCCAGAAAAGTAGCGCGCCGTCCCAGACCTCTGTGAAAAGGTCTAATAGACCTTTTCACAGAGGTCTGGGACGGCGCGCTACTTTTCTGGAAGATGGCGGATAGAGGGAATCCTCTTCGCGATTTCGCGATGCAATCACTGAACTGGAGCTGAAGTGGGAGAAGCTGTGCATGAAATCTCGCATTTAAATCCAGCTAAATGGTTCATAGGAGACCAGAAAGGCTTAAAACATGAAAACAGATAGTCACCTATCACGTTAAGGTGGTATTTAGCATACTTTACAAGGAAAAGTTTATTTCTTCGAGTTTGGTAAATTTGGATTGTATGATGATTATTTCCCAATTTTAGATTTTTGTTTATGAATAAACGGAGATTAAATATTGCACTTTAACCAGAGGAATACGAAGGGACATGTGCACTTTTGGTACAAATGTATGCAGGCAAAGATTTCCTGTGCGCTTTTAGCCTCGTAACAAAAGAGAGACTTTGGCGGGAAAACATTCGCCATTATAAATGCATTCGTCATTTCGTTCTCTCTGTTGTTTCTCAAAATCAAAGAAGAAGAAAGTGGTTTGCAACAAATAATTTATATGCTTTACAAAGAAAACAAATAAAAAGTGTTCTGGAAGCTTTACAATTGTAGATGAGAGGCCAAGTCAAAGAATTGCTGAAGTATGTTGTTTTGCTTGAAGGCATTTATTATTTTGGTGGCATAGGCCTTGGTTGGAAAATTTAATGCAGTCTGTGTTTGGCTTTCATTTTGAACAATAATTGTACGAATAAATGAGAACCCCGGAGTAGCGTGCAAGTTGAGAAGCTGCTTTGAACCGGTAAGTCACCTTATTTTAGGAGTATGCACAGTAGTGCTTTATTTTGAAATATCACAAGCCACACTGTTTGTCAGTAAACCCATATGTGAAGAAATTGAAGAAACTGTTTATTCTTAGCTAACTTGATTGATTTAGAAAGGCTTGCTCTGGTAGCTTCAGAATTGGGAAGAAATATAAAAGGCAAGATTTTGTCGAGGGGCACTTGACCAAGATGAATTGCGTTTAAGGGTTGAATTTCTATAGAATCACTGCTTATTCCATTATAGAACGCATTGCATCTTGGTCAAATTCCCCCGACGCGATATTTTCCGTAATCGTCCATTTTTAGGCAAGAAAAGTTTAATTGTATGAAGGACAATTTTTCCTATGTATCCCATGTGTAGCCCAGTGCGGAAAAGATTTAAGTTCGTTAAAATGAACATTTTTAGCCATTAATTACTCTCTTTAGGCAAAGTGAACGATCTCCATGGGAAAGATGTAGTTGGCACTGGAAAACATTTATGTGGAGGTGCAACTGACCTGGCACTCAGATGCCTCTTGGAAAGGAGGCTGGATGACTCAAGTGATGAACAGTTAGTAGACAAGTGCATCTTTCATGAGTTGTGATAAACTGATATCTTTGAAACCCGTTTCAAGTACCCCGTTGAACCTTAAAACCCCTTTGAACCTTATAAGGAAGCAATCTTCCTTGCGGGAATAGAAGCAACAATTTTGACAAACTATATGGCTTTTTAAAGCAAATATAAATATGTACGTTCTATTGGTATCTGGGGCTGATGAGATCTCCCCATCGATGGCTTTATTATTATGTTTGTAGTCTAACTGTCTATAACCGGCTAGGCAACCGGTTCGTCATCAAGGATAGCCAAAACAGGAAGGAACGTATAACAGGCAGTCCCAAATGTAGTCTTGTCTTCCTGGATTTTTAGACGTCTTACCACAGATTTTATCAATCGTCTTGTATTTGCTCGTAGTTCCGCAAGTTCTTGAGTTGCAAGAGACTCGTAAAACACCCAGTTTCAGAGGTACACTAAAGGAAGCATTCATTGAATATTTTCAGTTGCCAGGTAAGGTTTGAAGGGGAACAAAGAATGATATAAACAATATACGTACACGCACTTTGAAATTAGCTAGAGACCTAACGAAACTTTTCACGAGTTATATTTTTTACAACTTTCAATATGTTGCCCAGCCTTTCTTCTTACTAAACATGAGTTTACCGTAAGGTTAAAGCCTGGCTTCCATATGACCGTTGCGATCGTTTAGGTCGTTTCGATCGCTGACTTTGGATCGCTGGAGGAACAGTTTCCGCATAATCGCTAGGGTCCCTCAGATCGCTGGAAAATCGCAGTTACTGGCTCCTGCGAGGGAAGCTTGCATTCTTCTTCTTGCAGTTGGAATAGAGTAAGTTTCTATCCCAGCGATCCTGATCGTCGCGATCGCTAGGATCGTTCGTGTATGTTTCCATAAGATCGCTGGGATCGCTGGAGTCGTTCACGACGATCCAAACGATCGTAGCGATTATAAGGAAACCAGGCTTAAATTACGGGTCGTTCTTATTCAATCTTCGATTGCTTTCTAGGTCTTGCAAGAAACAGAAGCTAGATACAACACAATTCGACGTTAAGCTAATATTACTAGCATTGTGCTGTTATCATCGATGCACCTGGGCTAGTTATGTCGGAAGAGAATTCTTTACAGACAATGGATTTAGTTCAATCGACTTTCATCATGTGACGCAATTGTGCAGCTGGGCTGTGTGTGGATTCCGTGATCATCGTAAAGGTAAAGTCAATATTTTAGGTATTAATTTTATCCTAATGGAAATACTAATTGTTTAATGCATGATATTTTAATTCTTCAATTTTAGATCTGGGATGGAACAGTTTTGTTTCGATACACCCAATATGAATCATGCGTTGTGAAACTAATGGAATAAGATAAACAGCTGGATTCTTTAATTAAGCTTGGCCAAATAGGAAACCGGGTGACCGAAGAAAGTGTAAAAGTTTTCAAAAATTACAAATTTTTTCCTCCTGGGAATATACTTTTCCATATCGTTTATCGGGATGACTGCACTTTAGCGGACCAGCTTCATGTCATATCTCTCGGGAACGTATTTGACCAAATACCCTACTAACCCTAACTAAACCCTACCTTACCCCAACTAACCCTAACTTACCCTAACTGTCCTAACTAACCCTAACTTGCCCTAAAAACCCCTTTCCAAAACCTTACCCTAACCCGTACCACATGACACATAACTGGCCGATATTGAAAGCTGGTCCGCTAAAGTGCAGACTAGCCTGTTTTTCTGTAGAGCATGCGGTCCTGCTGAGAAAATTCGTAATTCGTAAACTGCAGATTTGATGTTTTTTACATCTTAAAAATTTATGAGTGCAATGCTGTCAAAGGACATGTTTAAGCAGTCATGCTCTTTTTATTTTAAGGTTGTTTTGATAACACTAAGCCTTTTTTAGCTATCTATTAAATAATTTGAATACTTCGTACAAATTAATACGACACGGATAGAACAAGTTTATTTATGTAACATAGTGCGGAAATTCAAATACATACTGTGATGACTGAGGGATGTTGATATTCGCTAAAAGCAACAACGACGGCCTTATCCACCATATTGCAACCAAGGCTCAGGCTTTCCTAGCCTAAGATCACATCTTTATTTATACCATATCAAAAAACACTTTCCAGATATCTGTGAAACTGAGGAATATTTAAAACTTTGCAAGGATATTTACTTGGAAGATATTTTTGAAATGAACGAAGATTAAATTCATTTCTCTACGACTTGAAATTGAAATTCCAAGTCTTTTGAAACTGACTCTACTACTAGCAATAACTTTGTATTATGAAATGAAACGAAGTTAAAGATAGAAGCAGAAGTAAAACAAGGCCATGTTATGGATACCTGAATCCTTTGTATCCCTGCAGTAAACCATTCTCGAAAGGAACTCATAATGAAACACTGAAAAAGCTGGCCCTATTTTGTGCATTCGTCAATCGAATCATGATCGAATCACTGCATAGGCCTTTTTCGACTGTAACTCCTAAGAACTGAAATGCAACAAACATCTCGTTTATTAAACAGTTAATCAACCAAACTTATCATATATACGAAGAAGAAAGCTCATATACCTTCTGAACTGGCGCTAAAAGACCTTGTAGCGCGGGCCTAAGTATGGCTAAGTTTTTCAGTGTAATATTATGAGCCTCTGTCGACCGAAGTGATATTATTCTAGTCAAAGAACATATTGAAAAAACTGACTCAGGTAATATAATCATTGGTCGAACAAAACATAGAAGCTCCAGTTGTAGGCCTTCGTCTCTCTGGCGCCATCTGTGATATATGACTTCATCATGCACTTGATGGGACCTTTAAAAAAGTCTCAATTAAACAATTTTACGTTACTCTTGACAAAAAACATAACAGTATTTATTATCTTTGACATATTGCTCTGTAGATAAAACTGATGGGGATCAAGAAGAGAAAGAATGTGAAAACAATCAAGAAAGGTAAGTCATTATCTTCCTGGATTTTGTTCTTTCTAAATCAGCTGTTGTAAAAGATACCATCTTTAAAGTCAGTCAAGAAAGACTATATATGGGCGTTTTCGAAAAGCTGCCTGTATTTTTGTTGTACTTACAAGAGAATTAATTTAAGCTTGGTAGCCTAAAAGCTTTGTCGTCTTTACCAGTTATAGATCTTTCTCTCCCAATTTCTTCTTTCTAAATCGGCAATTTCGAAAGATACAATCGCTTTTATGTCAGCTAAGAAAGACTGTGGGCGTTCTCGAAAAGCAGCCTGTATTTTTGTTGTACGTACAGGAGAATTAATATAGGCTTGGAAGCCTGAAAAACTTGTTCATGTGGAGAGGTTCTAGATCTTTCTCTCTGGATTTCATCGCCGTAATAAGCTGTTAGCAAGGATACAATCGTTAAAGTCACTCAAGAATGTTTGTTGGTGATTCCAAAAAGCTGCCTGCATTTTTCATTAGAAATACAAGAGAATTGATATAAGCCCGAAAACCTGAAAAACTTTGTCATCTAGCCTAGCTCTTGATCTTTCTCTCCCGTTGTTTACTCCTCAGTTGTTACAATAGATTGATTGATGAATTAATTGACTGATTGATGACTTTCAAATATTTGCAGCGGCATTGACAAAGTTTTGCTTATTACGTGCTTGCGTGGCAGGTTTAAAAAATAGGTAATTGGAGTGAAATAATTACATTGATGTTTTCCTTCCGTAGAAACGACTTTAAGCTGAATTCAGAGGAGAAAAAAGAGATAGGAATAAATTGCAAAAGACTCATTGACGTCGGGAGGTTGGAATATTTAAAAAAACATGGGTATGAATCTAAATTAATGTATTATGTTGACTCTGAAGTAACATTAGAAAATGTTGCTTTGATAGCAAAACCTATTGGTGTGGTATATAGTGAATAAACGTATGAGATGACGTAATTATGTAGATTTAAAAGATTTTGATAACCAATTTCCAGTAGAAATTAGTAGAGAAAGAAGCAAGGAAACTTGACGATTGGGCTACCCGTTATTTTGATATTTATCTGATGGTGAAATGTAATGATGGTGAAATAATTCAAACGAGATCAAGGAATTGACATCTTCTATTTCGAATCGTATCTTATTAAACTCCAAGACACCCAAGCCTTCCGTTGACCTTCATAATTAGTCTATATAAAATTAAAGAAATAGAGCTCCTTGTAAACATCTTGCAAATATCTTATCAAGCTCGTAACTTGATTTTTTTTACTGGATGAGTGGAATTTAGTGTTTTTAATGTAACGAGGTCAATAAAGATTTTGTTTCATCTCGACTTTTGTAATGACAGTAAATAGCTTTATTGTTGAAACCACCACCAGCAAGGGAAGATTAAACTTTATAAAAGGAGACTTAAGCTGTAGAATTCGAGTAGGTCATTCTGTGGAAGAAGCCGCCTCCAAGGGGGACGTTTGACAGGTTTTCATACGGGGAGGTAAGTCAGATATTTTTTGGTAGAGGTTTTCAAAATATGATTTTTAGGTGCAGGTGGATCAATTATAAAAAAGTTCTGAAACGTTGCTTAAAATATTTTGAATAATACAACCTGTCTATCATAGGATTATCTGATATTTGTGGGTCAAAAATTGTCATATTGTGATATTTTTCGGTCTCTTCAAGACTTTCTTGGACTAAGGCGGACGGGGTTCAAGCCCCACCAACACCACTTGAGCGTCATGACAAGAGGCCAAGGACTCGATTAAATATTCTCTACTTGTGCGATCCCAGCGCTTGCCGCTAAAAACCGCAACTCCACCTTCACTTCACTTGTAAAACTGAATTCACACTTAAAGCGTCGTTCTTGACACGTTCCAGATAATAATGAAGTGCGGCAGTGCGACAACGTTGGATTAATGGTTCGCACCACAAAATCGCCTTAAGTGTGAATTCAGCTTAAAACTCAGATCCAAGATAGCTGCACAGAGAAGGCTCTTTCTCCTTGGGAAAAGTAATGCCTTGTAATAAAAAAGTTGCGGTTCGTAGACAAGATGCTTACTTCAGACCGCTTGACTTTTGGATATACCGAAAGAGATGTCGTGGCTTCCAAAAGTTATGACTAATTAATTTGAAAATAAAGTTTCGGTTCTCAAGCAAGATGCTTCATACAAGCCGCATGGCTTTCGGATACATTTAAAAACTCGGATGATATCTTTCCAGGTGTGCTTATTCCCGTGGCTATCATTAGTTTTTCTGAGCATTTACGTCATCAGGTAATTTTTATTTCATCTGCTTGAGAAACTGAGACTCTGCAAAACATTCTTCAAAGGAGGTAACTTGCTTAATTTTGAATGTGAACGAGAATTAATTGCGTTGGAAATAGTTGTGAGAATGACAAGAAATTGCACAGAAGTTTCTCATGCTATGACTCCTCCTACTGAATATCGTTGTTCGATGTTCTGCCAAAGTGGGTCGATTACTTAAATCCCTTGTATCCCTGCAGTAAACCTTGCTCAACAAGTTCAATCCGTACGCATCATAGACTGATTACATGAGTCTCAGTTTTCCGCATTGAATTGAATGATATTATGGCTTCAAATTGTATGAGAGAAAATGAAAACATCAGATTAAAAAAATGAACGAATACAAGGAATCACGTCTAAGTCTATACGCATCAGTCAAATTGATTTATTTTGTTTGTACAGAGGAAGATTATTGCTTGAAATGTATGCAATTTGTAATTAGTAGGAGGTCAGGGAAACATCATTCTTTGTATTAACAATTTGTTCACAAATGTTCGAGCTCTTTAAACCAGACTTTGAAGTGATTTTGTGGCAGGACGTTGGTGTAAGAAAACTCCCGCAAGTTTTAGGTCATTTTTTTGACGGGAGTTTTCGTACACGAACGTCCTGCCACAAAATCACTTCAAAGTCTGGTTTAAGAGTGGGGGGGGGGGGGGGNGGGGGGGGGGGGGGGGGGGGGGGGGAGGGGGGGGGGGGGGGGGGGGGGGGGGGGGGGGGGGGGGGGGGGCACGGAATCAAAAGCCGCAGTAGTACTAGCTAATATCGCTGTGTCAATAGAAAATTTTAGTGACTGTCAAAAACTTTGTGGTAACGTCTGAACGCCATTACGCACGGATCAACATTTGTTCGCGCCGACATTGTTCCCCACAAATGTTAAATCGTTTGTTTGTGTTTGTATACTGTTCCCAAAATTTAGGGGAAAAGTTGAACTACAATGAACTTGTTCATTCTTGGCAACATTGGCGGCGATATTGAACGGAATCTAGCCAATCAAGGGCAGTCCTTCAAACCATGTGATCCCTTGAGAAATCATGATGAATACGTGGTGAAAAGAAGTTTGTATGCTCTTGTGTATCAGAGGAACATTTGTTGGCCACAAATATTGGCCATAAAAGTTGACTCGTTTGTAATAACCTTAAGATTTGAGGAATATCTCGTGCATAAAAAGATAGCAACTGAAAATCACGTGGAGTAATGGAACGGAATCATATGCTGCTTATTTTCGTCAAACGTTGCTCTCAGCAAAATTGTGATATAAAATCCAACAGAAAATAACTGGGAATGCTAAGAATGAACTGATTTGAAAGGTTAGTCAGTCAAAGAGCCTACCAGAGTTTTCTTATAACCACTGAAAAAGATGGAAGTCAAATTCCAATCAAAATCGTATATCAAATTCCAGCAAAAAATGATTTTTTTGCACTTCAAGTGCACAACTTTCTAGGCCGCCGAGTGGAAATCAGCAACAATTGACGGGCACTATCATACAAAACAACGAAAGATATCGAAACATGTGGACAGCAGGAGAACCGCAGGAGATAAATAAAATTCCTGATGCCAATGTTTAGATCTATCCTACTGTTGATCCATACTCGTGTCTTCTCTCAAAAGCCCCTTTTCGTATTCAGCTCGAGCGAGCAGCTGCCTAGGTTGCAGGCCATCTTTTGCAGTTTGCTGTATTTACATTTGCAGCTTGACTAATCGGCCATATAAATACCTTTCTTCGTAATCGCTTTTCGCTCTGAAATGGTGTATCATCAAATGCAGTTGATGCTATTTTAACAAAATCTTCCCTTGGTTGTGGGCAGGGAGGTTAAGTATAGTTGTGGGTAGCACGAGCGCCCTAGTACGACGCCATTCACACGGGTATCGCTTGTGAATAAATGATTACTCTTTGCTGACAGCTGCTTCAGATAATGCGTCATATCCTCTTTACCTCTATTTTCATTGAATATATTTCAAGCTGTGATTTTCTTCAAGATGCTAGGTCTTAATTGGCTACCTATAAAGCTAATTAAACTGACTGAATCACAGATATGATATATTATGAAAATTGGTTGGCATTTCTAATTGTTCTAAACAGCATATGTTTGGAGCTGCTCATTATTTTGTAGAAATTGCAAATTTCTAATTTATATACTTAATAAAAGTTTTGCCAGATGGTTCGTGCAATTAAATTCTTTGCAATTACAGTCTAAGGATGGTTGTTTTGTTGTTTTTTTTTATTTTATTTTATTTTATTTTTGTTAATGCTATTTATCCACCACATCCATTCAGTTGTATAATAATAATCTATGGTTAAAGACCCATAGCTAACCATGATCCTTTGCGGCCCCAAAGTCCACTTCCGTATGATATGAAAATCGTTTTTGGCCCAGGTTATGTTTGTTTTGCTTTTCATTCGGCACAAAAATATCATGGTTCGCAATTGATCTTTAACTTTTTCCACTTTTTGCATTTTTTGCGCTAGCCCTTTTTAGCGGTTTTTGCACTTTTTGCGCGAAACCTTTTTAGCGGTTTTTGCGCTAAACCTTTTTAGCGGTTTTTGTACTTTTTGCGCCAAACCTTTTTAGCGGTTTTTGCACTTTTTGGAGTTGCCCTTTTTGAAGATTGTGAAAGGTGATCCAACAGACTGATTTCTGAGATTTTTGCTGTAATTCAAAGATGTAAGTCTAATTTAAACTTAAGGACCAATTTGATGTTTTATGTCAATATTTAGATGTTGAAAAAACTAAGACTTTTGATGAAAATGTGAGATTATAGTTGTTAAACAATGTTCTTACATTTGAGCGCTGCCGCCATACACTGATTCACATTTGGTATCATTTGGCTCCTGATTTTACCACATCAAACGATGATTAACGACCAACAATTTAATATCAACAAAAGTAAATCAGAAAAAATGCATGGGGGAGGGGAGGGGTTTAAACGCAGACGGAACTGTAAGATAAAAGGAACCCTTTTGGTGGTAACTCACGGGCCACCGGTATGTGCCTAAACGCCTAAAATATCTCTCACATTATCACTCCTTTGAACCCCTTTGAACATACCGAACCGAATAATCATCAGCGATGTATTTCAAAATATTTGCATTATATTTATTGTCTGTCAAATTCAATAGTCAAGTTGGATAATGCACTTTTTTCACAGTCTTACAGGGAAGTTACATGTTTGAAAGTTAATTATTTATCTCAATTGAGTCAATTATAAAATGCATGATAATAACTGTTTGCAAATATGTTCTGGTCGTTTTTATTCCGTTGTAAAAATCATTAATCGAAACATTTCTTATGTTAAGACTGAACTAATTTTTGAACATGGTAAAACCCAAATAATTGTCATGAGTTAGTAGATTCAGTCTCTTTGGGTTTTCTCATCATACCGGGTGCGCCAAAAAAAACTATCCACGTTTGAAAAATCGTATTACCTAGAGTACTGGATGGATTTGAATGAATCAAAGTTTGGTTGATAGCAGAAAGACTGAAGTATTTTTGAGATTTTTCTCGTATTTTTATGAGTACAGATAATACAGCTAAATTCGAATTTAAGAAAATTCTGTGTTTGCAAGATGCCTGAAAAAGGGCCTAAAACACTTGATCAAATCTTACAGAAATTTCTCACACCGAACACTGCAAATTACAGTTTTTCACGGGTATCGGATGTCGTCTGCACTTGTATTGCCATGATGGGATTGAAAATCTTTAGTATTTCTTTAAGAATTCATTTCCTATAACGCGGGAGAGAGATTAAATGCTCTTGCATCTTGTTCTATGCGGGAGATTTCGTACGATTTGATCGAGTGTTTTAGGCCTGTTTTCAGCCATTTCGCAACAAACGAATTTTCGTAAAGTTGAATTTATCTATGTTTTCTCTGCTGATAAAAACACGAGAAAAATCACAAAAATACTTCAGTCTTTCAGCTATCAGCCAAAATTCAATTCATTCAAATCCATTTAGTACTCTAGGTACTACGATTTTTCAAACGTGGATAGTTTTTTTTGGCGCACCCGGTATA
>REGM01000159.1:477121-512436 GCA_004194415.1 Aurelia aurita | reverse complement strand
GGGACGAGTGCAGTTTAGCGGGCGGCGCTAAATGTCATATTCCTTTTGCAGATATTGAACTAACCAAACCGCTAACCCTAACTAACCCTAACTTACCCCCAACTAACCCTAACTTACCCTAACCAAACCTAACTTACCCTAACTAAACCTAACTTACCCTAGCTAAACCTAAAAACCCTTTTCTAAAACTAACCCTAACCCTTACCGTATGACATACAACAGCACAACATTCAATGTTTTTAATCTCATGTTTATTTTCTCTCATACAAGGGCTCACGACGAAACAGATTCTAAACAGATTCTAAACAGAGACTAAAATCTGAAGAAAAGTCGAACATCGCTTCGTAAGTCGCTTCGAACGTCGCTTCGCTTCGAAAATTCGAACTTGGATCTAATCAGCCAATCAAATATTTAGAAAAGGCACGTGGTCTAACCTCATTAAAGAAAGTCGAGATTTGACTGAATGAGATTTGACTAAATGCACCGCATTCGGCCTAAATTGTCATGAGTCTCAGTTTGAAGCCGCAAGTAGTATTTTCGCGCGTAAAAAAGCCCCATACGATCCCATGATGAATAGCTTTGAGCGCCTTCACATTTGACTGCTGAGTGGTCTCCTTTTACAGTTCCGGTAGTATTTTTTTGGCTTGATGTTAGCCCCCGTTTATAAAGTTGAAAAATTGAAAAAGATTTCCAGCACATATTCTCACTCCAATCGTACATAAACAGTCATCATTAATCAACTAGAGTCAAATGCCACCAAAAAAAAAACTTTTCTTTTCATAGGTTCACGGGTACCGGTTCGCAATGATTAGTTTTATCGTTTGAGATATCATTAAAGACAAATGACGGATATATAGCGCCTAGTTTAAAAATAGAACAAAAGATGTCTGAGTGCCCTCATTGTCCAGTTGATTTGATAATCTCTCGAGGTCATCAAATACAATGGAATACAATAGGCTTTATTTGGATTGCCCAGGCCCCTGATTTAAGTCGCCTTATATCTCCGTCATTTGTCTTTAAAGTCCCACCTTGCAATCTTCCTTAAACTGTCCTATCGTAGCGGATACTCGAAAAACGTATAGTCTTTTGATAGGCAGAATCTAAAGTGCAGAATCTAAAATGAATGACGTGAGCTATATGGCACAGTCTATAAATAGGACGAAGAAAAAACCGAAACACGCCATTGTTTCTTTTGGCTTTGCTTTCCTTGGCCACGCGTCGGATTATCAAATACAATAGGCTACTTTGAAACCTATGAGACCTCAACTTTCAACCCAGTTTGTTCACTTTATTTAAGTCCTTTTTAACATCAAAGTTTATCGAAGCCGGTCGGACATCAGAATGAGTTTAGCCATAATGATTGTAATAAGTCTAATCTAATTTAATCTCTAAGACTCCGTTTTTACCTTAGTTTGGGCAGTGCACGCAGGGGCGGGCAAGTACTGTAAAAATTTTGACCCCATGTTTGTCCAAAGGTATTGTGAAAAAAATACCGGTTTGCTTTATCACAGTGAACGATGTTGCTGCCCAAAACAACCAGTTTTGGGACAAAGGTGAAATTTGACAAATCTGATCTTCTGTTCTACCAAAATGCATTCTGGTTCTACCTTTGTCCAGCAAAGTAACACAAAAAATACCACAAAATTAGATTTATGCACCTTTGTCCGGCATATTTAGGCCAAAAAGACTAGCATTTCAACCAAGACTACCAGTTTTGGGACACTTCTGCTTTAACAGATATATCTACTACCTTCTTTCGGATGTCTGGTTAAGCTCTTTGACTAAAACTATCGGTTTTTGGGACAAACATCATCACTGATTACTTAATTCAAACTTTTCTGCCAAATTGAAGAAAATGACATTGGACATTTATCATAAAAAAGACCGGTTTTTGGGACAAAGGTGATGCAAACTTTTTTTGCAAACTACTGGTTTTCGGACAGAGGTAGGACATCGTCCCCAGTGTGACATGCCCGCCCTTGTGCACGGCAGCACAGTTCTAAAGAGCCTGGATGTGGCCGAGTCTTCTCCAGGGAATGTCGTTTGACTAGCTTGGTAGTGTAACGCCCTCTTTTGCTAGGGTTCCCGATACAACCGAAGATTAGTGTTTAAACCGAGTCGATTCATTTTATTTGTAAATTCTGTTCACTTTAGTTTCAGCCACACATGATATCACAGTTCTCGAGAGCTTGAACGTGGGTGACTTTTCCTCGAGGAGCAGATGGAAATTTAATGATCAAAAGTTACACAACGAAAAATAGATTGTCGATAGGTCATTTAAAAGACCATTCATTCTTGAAGACTATTTCCCATGCAATTCATCGAAGTGCGTAGACATTCAGGAACCGAAAAAGTTTGCGCTGTGAGGCACAAATTAATAATGTAGTTTATAAGGGTGTTTGTTTCATGACTTCGATCTGATAAACTGTCCAGCGCAAAGGTCTGAGACGTAGTAACTGTAGGTAGATTTTATAATAATAAGAAACGGTGCTTTTAAAAGACAAATCCGGGGTTGCCACGATTGATAATAAAATGAAAGATTATACAGGGTGTCCCAAGAAAATTGTGTCTCGTTTGCGTGGCTGCTGTGGAGGAGCTGTAACTTCAAATGTCCTGATTTTATACACAGTTGCATGGAGTAGTCTTCAACTCAGAATTTGAGACCTTGTTTGAGTCAATTGGTTGCTGATTTATGGCACAGCAAATGCAAAATAAGTGGTTACTTCAAAAACAGCACTTTTGTTGTTCTCCAGCAGTGTCAAAATGAAGTAATGTTTGAAAGAAAGGGTTCTACCGTTGTATTCCAATTTTGTCTACATTTGAAAAACGGTTAATGGTGTTGCCTTATAGATAAGCATCATTATTAACCCTATTAAAAATGTAGAAAAATTTACATACAACGCAAGAACACAAGGAATCCATTACCGAAGCAGACCAGTCCACCCTGACTGGCAACTCATCCCAAGGATTTTAAGCTTTTCTCCAAAGAGAGAAGCATACAGAGCTTTCTATGGATGGCCCCTAAACAAAGCAGACCGGAAAAGAGAGCCTAAAACTTAAGCAGCCAACTCACTCAAGCTACCTGCGAAAATAGGCTATTGCGAGAAGACTGCATGATGTATTTGACTTGAGTCTCAGTTTTAATCTCAGAGAGTAATAGAGAAGCATATACAGTCTTTGCCTCTGCTATGTCATTGGAAAAGAGACTAGTAGAAAGTCAAGGATGTATCTAAAGTAGTAGGATAATTCTAAATATCTACAACAGGCAATTTGTTCATCTGAATCAGAAGCTAAGCAGTAAGTGCTTAAAAAAATACAGGCAAAGATATACGAGAATTGCATTGCCTGCTGTTCAACTTCTGGAATCAATTCGACCAGTTCCCACGGCAGACGTTTAGATGTATTCCTCTAGTTTTTAAATAAACTATGTATTCTCTTAACAACCCCTTTCTGCATGCTGCACAGCAGGTGAGTTAGCCTCCTAAACTTTAGGGTATCTGGTGTTGCTTCATTTCTTTATATTGCGTCATGGCTAATCGGCCGTAGAAATAGCAACACAAAAACTAACTTTCTCATATTCAGAACTAAATGATTCTACAATAAGGTCCCGCCTTTAAGAAGCCACTTCATAAGAAACTCAGACCCCGAATTTTTGAAAGAACAATAGGAAAACAATAGGATAATCAAGGGAGAACAATAGGCTGAGGTAAAAACATGGGTTTCTTAACGGCGGGACTTTACACTGTATTTCGTCTTTATATTGGATGGGATCTTAATTTAATTGAAGTAGACAAGACCAAGATACTAGCTAGTGAGCATCCTCAATTAGTCGAGGCTTCACGCAGGCTACAAAATATTTGACTTAGAAAGACAAGGCGAAGATACTCGACAAACCAATTTATTCTCTCAAACTTCAACTACTGCCAATTAATTTGGATGTTTTGTGGGAAGACTGCAATCAACACAATCGACCGTTTGCACAAAAGTTCACTGAGAGCCCTATATAATAATTGTGATGCATCCTTGGAAGACTACTGAGAAGGTCGGCGAGCTAACTATATACTAGAAATGCAGATGCATATATTCCTCTTGCCCCCCTTTATCAATGGTTTGCACTTTTTGTGAATCGAATGAGGCACTGATAGGGGTTTTTGGGGGCAAAGGAACATAATCTAAAAATGGCTGGGAGCACGGGGGAGCACGGGAGGGGAGTACGGGAGGGGAGCACGGGAGGGGAGCACGGGTCCAATTTAGAAGGGAGCATGCTAGGGGAAGCAAGGGTGCAACGACCCACTAATCAGAACCTCATTGATCCATGTTAAATTCAATAGTGTATCAGAGGCTGTTGTGCTGGAAGTATGTCTCAAATTAGATGTTGCGTGAGATTAGCTGTAACGCAAAATTACTCACGCAAAACTCTTCAATTCGTAGAAATCGGTGTATTGGCAGGGAAACGAAGTTTAACCAGAAAACGAAGAACAAGAATTGCGACGATAATCGTTTTCATCATTACTATAAGATCATTCCAGTTAAATCGAAGACAAATCCATGTTATTNGCACGGGAGGAGAGTACGGGAGGGGAGCACGGGAGTGGAGCACGGGTCCAATTTAGAAGGGAGCATGCTAGTGGAAGCAAGGGTGCAACGACCCACTAATCAGAACCTCATTGATCCATGTTAAATTCAATAGTGTATTAGAGGCTGTTGTGCTAGAAGTATGTCTCAAATTAGATGTTGCGTGAGATTAGCTGTAACGCAAAATTACTCATGCAAAACTCTTCAATTCGTAGAAATCGGTGTATTGGCAGGGAAACGAAGTTTAACCAGAAAACGAAGAACAAGAATTGCGACGATAATCGTTTTCATCATTACTATAAGATCATTCCAGTTAAATCGAAGACAAATCCATGTTATTAATCGAGTAAATTGAGTAAAGACTCGATTAATCACATGGATTTGTCTTCGATTAACTGGAATGATCTTATAATTATAATGAAAACGATTATCGTCGCAATTCTTGTTCTTCAATTCGTCTTATTTTTCATGTGACATCTAATTTGAGACAAACTTTAGTTATGCACACTTTAAATCATAATCATAATCATAAACATAATCATAATAACGATCATAACAGCTGCCTCAGCTTCACGTTACGCATTATTAAAACGAATTGCAGCGATCTCAAATTGTATTTAGAAGATGTACTGCGAGGCAAAAAGACCGAAAATGATGAGACCAAAATACAATATATTTGCTTGCAATAAAGCTCACACAATTCTGCCAGCAAAGCATCTGCCTTTGCGTCCTGTTGTGCCTATTTTAGCAGTTTTCTCGTGGTTTTAATTGTCCTTTTTTCTTTCCAACAGCGAGCTACAAATGATGTTTCTTTCAAGAGGAAAAACCTCGCCCCCGTCAAAAGCCAGCTGCGAAGAAATGCGCAATTAGCTAAGCAGGTTCTTCCTCAAAAGGATTTCAAGGGAGAATCGACCTCAAAAATTCGGGAACGCGTTGTTCTTCAGAAACGGCAATTCAGCAGAAGAATATAGACAGAGTCAAAGCTAAACTGTTGAAGCTAGCACACGCTCTAGTGAGAGGATTACTTAATAGACCCCACGACCCTGTGGAAAGCTGGGAAAAGCGCACTGTACAATGTGACTTGATTTTATCGTAGGCAGTTGCTGAATAGGAACACTGGTTTAGAAAAAAGTGGAAAGAGATCTATAGAGTGATGATTTGAAACATTAAGGCTAACACACATTCATGCGAAGAGATTACTTCATAGAGAACCAGACTTCAAGCAAGTTGTGCGACCCTGGGAAAGCTGGGGACCATCAGACTGTCTATATCGCAGGGAGACACTGGACAGGAACATTGGCGGCGCATAGGATAAAATTAAAAGGGGTTGGTTACACAGAGTAAGGCTTCACTGATTCAAGCTAGTGAAGGATCGACTTGATGGAGAACCAGGCCCTATTAATCGTGAGACTCTAATAAAAGCTGGAAAACGTATCTACTTTGTATTATCAGACTGCCTTTATCGTATAGGCAGTCACTGGACAGGAACCTTGGCCGAGCAAGGGTTAAGAGTAGAGGAAAATCCACAGATTGAAGCTTGAGAGATTTCAAGCTAGCACCAGTTCTTGCGAAGGGCATATAATTAGCAGAGAATCAAGCGGCATACAAATTGTGTGACGCTGAAAAGTTGGGGAGCGTTATTACATATTTTAGAGAGACGTTTGTCAAGAACATGTGATGAGAAAGGGATAACAGTGGAGGGAGTGGACATCAAAATTCTATATACTGCAGACGGAAGATCATTATTTAAGTTTGAAGATTGCGTTTTATTTTAAAGCTGACACTGCATGATCCAAGGCGAATTTTGATTTATTAAAAACTTAGAAGAGAGATCAACATCAGTTCAAACGATATATTTTTGTCAAATAGGATAGAATGTTATTGAAAAGCTGTTGAGAAACTGTGGAAACAGCTGCCCGGAAAAACTGAAGGAGATTCTTTCAAGCAAGAATATTACTGTTGGGGAAGCAGCTCTTGGAAAGCAGAGGAAAGAGTTTGATTGCTTTCTTCAGTTTTAACAGTTGCAAAGAAGAGAAATGCGAAATAATTATCAAAATACTGTGAGTTACCTCGTCAAATTCATAATTTGGTCTTGAAGACAGTGAGATTCCTTGCCTGCTGAAGATCGTGCGACACTCGGTTTCTCGTGAAATCTTCCGAATTCAAGCCTGAAAGAGACGATAAATTTATTCAAATGAAACTTTGAAGGGGAAAAACTACATTTTATTTTATCAAAACAGCTTTGGCTAAGTTTTCAACAGATCTGTAGCTACAGAAAAGGACAGGCATAGGGAATACAAAACATTCGAAACTATCAACAACAATATAGATATAATTTCTCTTTGATCTCAAATTAATTACAAGCAAAGTGACTATTTGTTCGCATTTACAGCAATCAAAGGACGGCAAAAATTGTTGATGAGCAGTTCCATAAAATAGCAAAATGATTTCAGATGAGGTGCGAAATGGAGAAAAGCCAAAGAGGCCAGAGAAAGAAGAGAAAAGAACAAGAAAAACAAGCAGATTTCGAAGGCTGAGCATTAGTAAAGCGAGGTAAGTAGAAATCTGAAATATTCCACATGACATGTAGAGAAAGTCTTTGGAAAACTTTTGAGAGAGCCTTCATTCAAACACTCGAAACGAGTGAAATATTATAGAGAACCAACGGGGGGGGGGGGACTTAAGTTTCCATGATACGGGGGTTATGCCATCGAGAGCATAAAAGTAGCACCCACAAATCTAGCAAAAAATTCTGTAAAATATAAGGTCTGCTAGGGTAAAATGGGTAGTGTTAATGGCAAGAAAACAGTATATCGTAAACTGCTAAATCAACATTCGCAATGGCAATGGCAATGGCAAATCATAAAAAACTGTTGAAAACCATACAAATAAATCCGGACTCTATCGCAAATGGCACAATCCCGTACCATGGAGTACTTAAGTAACCCCCCTCCCCCTCCCCCCCGGGAGAACCAAACATGATAAAAGCATTGGTTGACAAACTTCACGAGATCACTTTTTCAAGACGTTGCTTGACAACCATTTTTTAGGAAAGTGCGAGAGAATTTCAGGAAAGTAAAAATTATTTGTTAAACGTCTAAAAGATCCATCCAAGCATTAGAGTTTGTGGGCCGATGCTTTTCTCAAACATTGCTTTCACAACTTCTGAGAGACCCCCTATTCTCAGTAGAAGTTTCTAAGGGACCCCCTTGTTCTCAGTAGAACAGCGACGATTTGTTACTAAAAATAGTGAAAATAAAGTTGCATTAATTTTTAAAAATGGTGCGGTGATGATGTAAATGACAACACCCCGGGACAACACTGAAATCATGCCGAAAATTTCCTAAGTTATAAGCACTAAGGTCCAATTTTTGACCGACAAAAGTTGTTTTCTTACCTCCATCACAAATTCATTTGACGGCTGCCTCTTTCACGACAGTAGTCTACCCACAGCTTTCTTGTTTGTTGACATTCGAAGTCTTCAGAGCTCCCCAAATTTCTCTCTCAGCACTGAGACAAGGATTCTAGTAGCTTCAGCTTGAAGACAAATATCGTTGCGTTGGTTTTAATTTGCAACGTGGCGTGGAGCTGTTCATCTGCTAATAAGCCATTAACAATTTTAAAGTTTGCTTCACCGTTCAAGCGTACAAATCTTCTAGCCAGCATTTTGAACATCTCTTGGGACAATTTTTCACCATTAGGGAATCGAAGACGAGGAAGGTGGACAAACTTTCAGTATCAAGTTTCCTTTACAATTTGGCTACAGAATCTCCTCTAGGCCTATGAAAGGTGAGCACTCCCCAAAGACTATTCTATTGTCATGAAATGATTTTGTTTGCAACATAACGATTTACTGGTTCCCATTGGGTTTCTATGATTGGAAGGAAAACTTCCGACGCTCCCATTGATTTTCACACCTTTGCCAGCGATTCATCTCTTCCAATAACTCACGGAAAAGGAGTCATTGCAAAAAGCGGATATAGAGACAACAGCGAGATCGCGTTGAAGCAATTTAGTTAATCTAAAATGTTCCTTCCCTCACAGATTTACTGCGGGAAATGTTTGGAGACACCAAATATTGAAGATGTTTTCTCTTTATTTAAAACTATGGTAAAATGTTCCTAAAAAGTAGCAAATCTAGCCTTAACCACAGACAATACATCTTTTAGCTTTCCTGCAAAAGAGTCTGGATCGAGCGATATTTTTATACATTTTGGAGAAATCTGACGAATTTTCGAATATGCGCGACCAAGAGATTATCAATCGATCCAGTCTCTTTTGTAGTACGGTTAAAAGGTTTATTCCCGGGGGTTTATTACGTCCAGCGTTCCTGAATACATTCTTTTTTATAAGAAACCGCTTATAAGAAACTGTCGTAGCCTCTTCCAGAAACTTAAGAAACTCTGCGCTAGTTGTGATCAGAGGAAAATTCGAAGTTAAGGAGCTTTTCAATTTTTTGGTTATGAGTTGCAAAGTGTTTTCAGCAAAAAGTATATCAACAACCCCAATAATGCAAAAAAGTATAATTTTTGTCGATGATTTGGTTATTTCTTGCAATTCTCTGTGCACGAAAGTTATATTAGCAGTCCTCAATGAATTATGATAAATAGCGAAATTCGATTTAATGAAACGTTAGAAACTCTCCAAGGAACTATCTTATAACAAAATGAGTATATTCTTATTTCCTCTCTTCAAGATCCTATCTGACTTTCTTGATGTGACAACTACAAATCCTACACCACAAACTATTTTAGAAATGTTTCTTTATTCAACGCTTTGATAAAGTCTTCCTTAAAAAAGACTACGGAATTATTTCTCCTTGTACATGCACGGGCTTTAGGAAACTCTGAATTAAAAATTAGATTTTCCGATGATACATCGAGTATTTTCTTCTGTTTTATTTCAATCGTGATATATCGAGGGCGAAGCGCGTGGCTGAGTGATGTGACCTAGAACCATTATGCCAAATCTCCTTCACGTCACTCTGCCACGCGCTTCACCCTCGATGTATCACGATTGAAATAAAAAAGAAGAAAATACTCGATGTATCATCGGAAAATCTCATTTTTAATTCAGAGTTTCCTAAAGCCCGTGGTACATGCTTCTATCTCTTTGTGTCTTATCTGGCTTTTCACAGTGACAAGTTTCAGGCAAAACTATTTAAAAACTTTTTCCTTATTCAACGGGACTCAAAGATATAATACATCTCTAAAAAACCACCTATAAATCTATCTTTGGTAGCAGACAATTGTATCTTTCCTCAAGCATCTCCGTTCTGAACAATATCTAGACATTTTTAGTCAATTATTATCAGAGCAAACGTGTTGAGAGCAGCTGCAATGGGAGTATAAAAACATAGCAAAGAAAGAAAAGTATATCTTTCTATTTTAAATGCAAAGGCTGAAAAAGTGTGGACAAAACAGCTTTGAATTTCGACAAGCACAAAGTTAAATAAATTTTAAGCTTAACTATTTTATTATTATAATCTTGCTGACAAAAAATTATGTAATATGAATTAAATTGTAAACAAGCTTATGAAACGCATAGCAGTACGACGAGAAAATAAATTAATTAATAAATGAATCAACAAAGGGATAAATACAAAATTGCAAATTGTTGAAAGATTAGATAAAATTTGTAAAAGCAATTTCTAAGGAATTTATGTTTGTCTGCAGGCAGTACAATCCCAGCTTTTAACAGCAAAAGCTTAAAATCTTTGAAATTGATTTTTGTAATTTGCTATTTTTCATGTGTCTCTCAAATGAATAGCTTCAAAGGTACCTGAGGTTCATTTCTATGAATTTACCGTATGCATTTTGATACCTTGGTCATTCTCAAATTACAGCGTTTCTTTTTCTATTTAAAGAAATTTACGCTACATTTTGAAGAAAGTAAAAACATAGTGCCTTCCAAATTAATGGAGGAAAAATAGACTTTTCAAGAAGGCAATAGGTCCACAATTTGGTGGTAAGCACAAGTTTCTAGCTTTTCTGAATCACAATCAAGCTAGCAATATGCAAACCGCAAAACTAGCTCAAATATTAAAACTGCTATATAACCTTGAAGATAGTCAAGATATAAACAACGTTTGTCGTATTATTACAGTGCAGTATCTAAAGTTCCTTTCAAGCCATTCTTGCGAGAAAAAATATTCAATAGTCATTCAATAAAGCTTAAAGATTCGACACCCAGACTATGCTGGTATCTATGCTGGTATTAAGCGGTTGCATAAATACGTTTTAGACTGCAAACTTATTTGAAATTAGCCAATCAGAATAAACTTTTATGTCCATGCGATGCGGATTATTTTTAAGGAAACTACGGTAGCATCAGGCGTCGCTAGAGTTCCTAACTGTGGTCAAGCGTCGCTGAAAGAATCATGTTCATTCTTACTTTTTTACCCTTACAGAGCCTCCAGTTTCTCGATTTCGAAAATTCTGCTATCTTTTTCTTAACAATGCATGTAAGAGAGTTGTTGAATGTCGTATGTAAGCATTTTCATAGAACAAAAATGGTTATAGAAAATTCTATCGACGAGAAAGAAGTTCCCACTTTTCCGACTAATCACATCTCAAATCGATTTGTTGTTGAACACAGCAAGCTTGTTTACAGAACATACTGTGAATTTTAAATACTGTTTCTTTGGCATTAGCTTAACATCTTAAGAACCAGGCAATATTTTAACCCTTTAATGCCTGGAGGCCTGAATGATTATAAAATTGCATGAATTTCAAGCAAATCACTATTGATGCTTAAACATACAAGAATTGTAGTGTTAATTGCAAGTTCACACCTTCATTCAAAAAAATAATTTTTGTCCATTCAAATGGACATAAGGCACTTAAGGGAAAATATGAGCATTTTTATTGCATATTTTCCTTTTACATGAGAGTGATTTGGGTGAAAGCTATAATATGAAAATGATTACAAACAGACAAATTTCGAATGTTATGATCAGTGTATATGAATTATCACAATGAAACTTCAATATTCAAGTCCAATTTTATGCGGTCTCAACAATTCACTCCATGATATTGTCTGAAACAAGTGTTGTTAGATATGCACAAATACACTTGACATTTTGGCATTTGACTTCCTCATCACTGTCACTTCCGTCTGGCAATGGAACAAATTCAACTGACTTCCTTGTTGTTTGGTTAGATTTGCTGCCATAGAAGGATCTGAAAATTAGGAAAAAACAGGTTTATTCGATGCTATTTTGAGGGTGGTAAGGCAGCACTATAAAGCTCACAATGCATCTACATTTCACTGCAATAAACACACAAAAATCAAAACAACACAACAAAGAAAATTGTACACAAATTGCCTGTGAAAAATTCCTTGAGTGCCTGATGTCCATTAAAATGGACATCAGATCAAAACTCCTAAAACGAATGAAAATACATTTTGTACCATAAACATTTCCCTTAATTACCTTCTTTTAGGTATATTTGGTAGTAAATAAACACTGTCTATTTATTTTGTTAAAAATTTGCGGTACTAAAAGGCAAAACAAAAATAAAAGGAGGCCTAACTCACCTCACAGCAATTCCTCTTGATGACGCCATCTTGAAAATGAAAAATAACCATAGCTGTTGTTGCTGTTGTTATGTTTTTGAAATCCTCAGGTAACTATGGAAACAGGTCAAGCATGCGCGTTTCGATCTGAACAACATGTTTGACGTCAGCATTGGTTTTATAAATGTCCATTTGAATGGACGGGAGGTACTAAAGGGTTAAAGCAATATTGTGTTGTTCTGTGTGATCTACTGTGATGTTTTCATAACATTTCTGGTCCCCTGGGTCAAATTCGATAATATTTTTCACCTGTTTATTCTCTTAGGAATCTAAAGCTTCCAGATGTCTTCTTACACACATTGATCATTCCGTCATTCAGCTTCTTGCCAACGCATTTTTTGAAGCAACTCATTCACCATCATTTCATTCATGCATGCATTTATTTGTTTACTCATTATTCAATCAATCAATCAATCAATCAATCAATCAATCAATAAACCAATTACCCAATCGATGAATCAATAATCGACCAATAGTCAACCAAGGAAGCAATCAGTAATCAACAATCAATCAATATTCGATCATTTATAATCAATAAACCAGCCTTTTTGTTACTTTGTTAGTGCCAGAAATTCATATTTCAAGTCGGGTGTAAACACCAGGAAAATACTGCAAGACTTCCCGCTATCTCAGAATGCATTACATTGCATAATCATTCATTTGATAATGGCGTCCACACAGGTCTATTTAACAATAGGTGCACATCAGTTTGGGTCCCTGGCGTCATTTCGCAACTCATCAACGACTGGGAACCAGGCTGGAAGTACATCATTGATGCCGAGTTAAACAAGGAAAGGCCCTAAGCATGAACCTTGTGGAATGCCATGTGACTTTCACAAGTTCAGAGAGCTTACCTTGTAATATCGTTTCCTTTTCGAAAGATATATTATCGAAATCAGCATAATTTTCGTCTATTATTCCAAATAGGTGATGCTTCTGTAGGGGTATCAAGATTTACAGTGTCAAAAGCCTTGTTCGGACCTATGAATGTTACTGAAGTATATTTGCCTTTGTCTATGTTTAAATACCAGTCATTTTTTGCATTTTAATAAGCATGTTAGAAATGAGTGCAGCAATCTAAAACCTGAGACTTCAAGTAGGGTCTGCAGAGGTAAATTGGTAGGCTGGGGTGAATGGGTAGCGTTCATTGCTGGAAAATGGTAGATTGTGAACTGTTTGCATTCACAACGTCAAGGAGAGTAGTTCGAACAGTTGTAGCTAGAGAAAATCTGTGAAGTAAGTTATTTATGAAATTCATCAACACTTTTTGACTTACCCACTTTTTTTTAATCAATTAAAAATTCTACAAGAACAAGGTACTTAAAACACTACATATGAACTACTCTACCCACTTTATCCCAAGATTACAAATTTTACCTCTGTGGATAATATAGGAGCCGACTATTGTTAAGAAAATAAACGCTGATCAAGAAAAGAGTTTTCCAAAATGCTTTATGTATTTCTTATAGGTCTTCATCACATAAAGAGAAGAGGTATGGCGAAGAATCGCAGCTTTTGCTGACACCAGAAGAAGATGAAGGCGAATCCGAACAAGACACCACGCCAACAAAAAGGGTTGGAGTACCAACGATTGATGAAATCGAGCTGAAAGAAGTCCCAGTTTACATCATTTGTCCCCAATGCGGAGAAAAAGGAGTGACGAGGATCGAATTGGAAAGATCAAAGGAAGCGGAATGTTTTTCAATCTGTCTTTGTGTACTTCAGTGAGTATCCTTGCAACTAAATTTACTTTTTTGGAACTAAACCTGTTTATAAATGTTAGAGAATATAGTCAGGGGCTGCATATATCTATACATCGATTTTTTCCTCGACAATGTCATTGGGACGTTCTGGGAGGAAGGGTTTTGCCCAAGACGATTTCAAATCGAAACCTTTACATCAAAAAGAACAAATTAATAAAAATTAACTACCACCTGTAAATTCTGCAAGATGTCTTTCGTAATTATCTCTCACTGTTTAAGATTTAAATAATCGCACTCAGCAACGAAGTCTGCTATCATAAACGCAGTATTTACAAAATTTAGGCCTATTGTGCGGTCAAATATTAGGTCATGGAAGTTCTATAGGGGAGAGGGGGGTCTAAACGAAAACTTCCAAATGGCATTGTTGGTGAAAAACCGATATTTGTGCGGCCCCTTAGAGAAGAGCTGAAATAGAGGCATTGAGAGCATAAAACTGCTTTGAATAATACCAATACAGCAAGTTTTGAAGCTCTCAAAGTCAGAGTCATACAACGGGCTATTCATGCAATTGAAAGGCGGTTCGGTAGTTCCCTCGTCCAAAATGAGTCTTCTAGTCTCTTCGAGTCATAAAATTGGAGTTTTTCCACCTTTCTCTATTATTTTATCAATCATCTACCGCATTTGTTATCCCTTCGAATAGACTCTGACCTTGTAAAAATTGCTATCCCGAAATTTACTGTTTTGGAAGTAAGCCTGGGGGCCTTTTAGAGGACTTACGGTGCAGACTGGCTGCACGATTTCTCATCTAGTTTGTGAACTCAGGATCCAAAGAGGCCAAAGAATGATCTTGCAGATGTTAAGCATGCTTTCTCTCCTAGCAAGACTACCACGAGTCTTAAACCATAAACCATTTTTTGGTTAATGAACATGGGAAATTCCCTTTCACCCTACTCAGACTTTTCGGTTATAGATATTTAGTGGAAGCATCCATAGGCAATAAGCTTANGGCAATATTTTAAAGCAATATTGTGTTGTTCTGTGTGATCTACTGTGATGTTTTCATAACATTTCTGGTCCCCTGGGTCAAATTCGATAATATTTTTTCACCTGTTTATTCTCTTAGGAATCTAAAGCTTCCAGATGTCTTCTTACATACATTGATCATTCCGTCATTCAGCTTCTTGCCAACGCATTTTTTGAAGCAACTCATTCACCATCATTTCATTCATGCATGCATTTATTTGTTTACTCATTATTCAATCAATCAATCAATCAATCAATCAATCAATCAATCAATCAATCAATAAACCAATTAGCCAATCGATGAATCAATAATCGACCAATAGTCAACCAAGGAAGCAATCAGTAATCAACAATCAATCAATATTCGATCATTTATAATCAATAAACCAGTCTTTTTGTTACTTTGTTAGTGCCAGAAATTCATATTTCAAGTCGGGTGTAAACACCAGGAAATACTGCAAGACTTCCCGCTATCTCAGAATGCATTACATTGCATAATCATTCATTTGATAATGGCGTCCACACAGGTCTATTTAACAATAGGTGCACATCAGTTTGGGTCCCTGGCGTCATTTCGCAACTCATCAACGACTGGGAATCAGGCTGGGAGTACATCATTGATGCTGAGTTAAACAAGGAAAGGCCCTAAGCATGAACCTTGTGGAATGCCATGTAACTTTCACAAGTTCAGAGAGCTTACCTTGTAATATCGTTTCCTTTTCGAAAGATATATTATCGAAAGCAGCATAAATTTCGTCTATTATTCCAAATAGGTGATGCTTCTGTAGAGGGATATCAAGATTTACAGTGTCAAAAGCCTTGTTCGGACCTATGAATGTTACTGACGTATATTTGCCTTTGTCTATGTTTAAATACCAGTCATTTTTTGCATTTCAATAAGCATGTTAGAAGTGAGTGCAGCAATCCAAAACCTGAGACTTCAAGTAGGGTCTGCAGAGGTAAATTGGTAGGCTGGGGTGAATGGGTAGCGTTCATTGCTGGAAAATGGTAGATTGTGAACTGTTTGCATTCACAACGTCAAGGAGAGTAGTTCGAACAGTTGTAGCTAGAGAAAATCTGTGAAGTAAGTTATTTATGAAATTGATCAACACTTTTTGCCTTACCCACTTTGTTTTAATCAATTAAAAATTTTACAAGAACAAGGTACTTAAAATATTACATATGAACTACTTTACCCACTTTATCCCAAGATTACAAATTTTACCTCTGTGGATAATATAGGAGCCGACTATTGTTAAGAAAACAAAAGCTGATCAAGAAAAGAGTTTTCCAAAATGCTTTATGTATTTCTTATAGGTCTTCATCACATAAAGAGAAGAGGTATGGCGAAGAATCGCAGCTTTTGCTGACACCAGAAGAAGATGAAGGCGAATCCGAACAAGATACCACGCCAACAAAAAGGGTTGGAGTACCAACGATTGATGAAATCGAGCTGAAAGAAGTCCCAGTTTACATCATTTGTCCCCAATGCGGAGAAAAAGGAGTGACGAGGATCGAATTGGAAAGATCAAAGGAAGCGGAATGTTTTTCAATCTGTCTTTGTGTACTTCAGTGAGTATCCTTGCAACTAAATTTACTTTTTTGGAACTAAACCTGTTTCTAAATGTTAGAGAATATAGTCAGGGGCTGCAAATATATATATATATATCGATTTTTTCCTCGACAATGTCATTGGGACGTTCTGGGAGGAAGGGTTTTGCCCAAGACGATTTCAAATCGAAACCTTTACATCAAAAAGAAAAAATTAATAAAAATTAATTACAACCTGTAAATTCTGCAAGATGTCTTTCGTAATTATCTCTCACTGTTTAAGATTTAAATAATCGCACTCAGCAACGAAGTCTGCTATCATAAACGCAGTATTTACAAAATTTAGGCCTATTGTGCAAAAATATCGTCTACATCGAAATTTAGGCCATGGAAGTTTTATAGGGGAGAGGGGGGTCTAAACGAAAACGTCCAAATGGCATTGTTGGTGAAAAAACGATATTTGTGCGGCCCCTTAGAGAAGAGCTGAAACAGAGGCACTGGGAGCATAAAACTGCTTTGAATAATGCCAATACAGCAAGTTTTGAAGCTCTTAAAGTCAGAGTCAGACAACGGGCTATTCATGCAATTGAAAGGCGGTTCGGTAGTTCCCTCGTCCAAAATGAGTCTTCTAGTCTCTTCGAGTCATAAAATTGGAGTTTTTCCACCTTTCTCTATTATTTTATCAATCATCTACCGCACTTGTTATCCCTTCGAATAGACTCTGACCTTGTAATTGTAAAAATTGCTATCCCGAAATTTACTGTTTTGGAAGTAAGCCTGGGGGCATTTTAGAGGACTTACGGTGCAGACTGGCTGCACGATTTCTCATCTAGTTTGTGAACTCAGGATCCAAAGAGGCCAAAGAATGACCTTGCAGATGTTGAGCATGCTTTCTCTTCAAGCAAGACTATCACGAGTCTTAAACCATAAACCATTTTTTGGTTAATGAACATGGGAAATTCCCTTTCACCCTACTCAGACTTTTCGGTTATAGATATTNCTGTTTTGGAAGTAAGCCTGGGGGCATTTTAGAGGACTTACGGTGCAGACTGGCTGCACGATTTCTCATCTAGTTTGTGAACTCAGGATCCAAAGAGGCCAAAGAATGACCTTGCAGATGTTGAGCATGCTTTCTCTTCAAGCAAGACTATCACGAGTCTTAAACCATAAACCATTTTTTGGTTAATGAACATGGGAAATTCCCTTTCACCCTACTCAGACTTTTCGGTTATAGATATTTAGTGGAAGCATACATAGGCAATAAGCTTAAAATGATTCATTCTCCCAACCATGTGATAATTTCACATCATCAGACGCCACAACGAGTGATCGCGGCGAAACAAAGCCAAATTCAAAACGAAATCCCGAATCCAATAACAGCCTATGGTTGGATAGAAGTCCTTAGCCAGCAGGAACATCTGAGATTGTAGTTTCTTTTTTATAAGTCAAAACGACAGTTACGTACACAGTTTAAACAACAGCAACAACGACGATAACAATAACAACAACAGGAACAACGACAAACATAAAGCATATGTCAACAAAATCGTGAAGAAAGAGAACAAATTATGTAATATAAAAACTAACATGATACAGAGGGGAAGACAATGCAAGTCTCTAAATTAGTTTCGTATGAATTCTCGTGCCGCAGTGATTACAAGTACATAGGTTGCACATCTCAAAGATTAATTGATAGAAGGAACAGAATTGTTCCATCTGGTAACACTTAGTTGAAGACCCAAATAGTAACGAAACTTAAAATGACGACATTTAACATCTTTAGCAGATCGAGGTCGTTTTTTTTCATGTTATTTATGTAAAGAATACCGCAAAAGCTCTATTCAACCCCCCTCTCTGATAAGACCCCCTCTAGTATCCAATCCCCTCTGGTATCCAATTAAAGAGTTCACCAAAGATTTTCATTTGTTGAGCGAAAACAATTGCATGTTAATTTTCATATGGTTTTGGATTAAAACTGCGTTGATGCGTATATTTGATTCACAAACTTGTATGTTGATTCTTAAAAATATCATGCAAAAGACCTAAAAAGCTATAATTTATAGCCTTATTATTTGACNTAGTAACGAAACTTAAAATGACGACATTTAACATCTTTAGCAGATCGAGGTCGTTTTTTTTCATGTTATTTATGTAAAGAATACCGCAAAAGCTCTATTCAACCCCCCTCTCTGATAAGACCCCCTCTAGTATCCAATCCCCTCTGGTATCCAATTAAAGAGTTCACCAAA
The DNA here is from genome assembly GCA_004194415.1 of Aurelia aurita. Classification (NCBI taxonomy): domain Eukaryota; kingdom Metazoa; phylum Cnidaria; class Scyphozoa; order Semaeostomeae; family Ulmaridae; genus Aurelia; species Aurelia aurita. The sequence goes on along the minus strand of REGM01000159.1, from coordinate 493,757 downwards.
GATTTTCATTTGTTGAGCGAAAACAATTGCATGTTAATTTTCATATGGTTTTGGATTAAAACTGCGTTGATGCGTATATTTGATTCACAAACTTGTATGTTGATTCTTAAAAATATCATGCAAAAGACCTAAAAAGCTATAATTTATAGCCTTATTATTTGACTTTGTGAATAAGCCCCTCTCTGATAAGCCCCCTCTTTTTAAGCCCCCTGCTGGGGTCTCCTTAATAGATCTATTACGGTATGTTATTGAAACCTCTATAGGCCAAGGTACAACCTTAAGAAATTCAGTGGACCACAAGAAACCCACGCTTTCCTGAGATTGACAAATAAACAAGAACCTTCAAACTTTTCATTCAAATAGCATCGGGAAATTCCCATTTACCTAAAATCTTCTTTCTCAGCTAGGAATAAAATCTTAAAATCTAGCACCTTAATCTCGCTATAATCCTTTCCAAACTTCTGATAAAGAAATTTCTTGTCAACAAGTAGAGCAACTAAAAGTTTTTAAACATCTGCTAGAATTCCAGTTTCCGTGATCAATAAACTATAATGCCAAGATTAAAATACACTAAACGTATCGGGGGATCGGGCATAACACCTCTCTGCTGACGAAGGGTTATGCCCGATACGTTTAGTGTATTTTAATATTGGCATTGTAGTTTATTTATCTATTGCCACACGTTACTCTCAAGATTGTATGCACTAGAATTCCAGTTTCCGTGATAAATAAACTACGATACCAAGATTAAATACATTAAACGTATCGGGCATAACCCCTCTCTGCTGATGAAGGGTTATACCCGATACGTTTAGTGTATTTCAATCTTAGCATTATAGTTTATTTATCAAGGAAATGTATGTTTATTTTCTGAAACTATTGCCACACTTTACTCTCAAGATTGTATTGCACTAGAACTCCAGCTCCCTGCATCTTTTGCCCCAATAGTGCATAAAAGGGAGAAAAAACCAAGGGAAATTCCTTGTTACCATCTAGTTCTATGAACGATTTAGGCTTGCATCCACCTTTGTTAAGTTTTGATTCCCCAAAATTAAAATATTATGGAATCACTACTAGAAGATTGCATGTCTTGTTTCAATATTGCGCAATAGAATTGGTGACAGTCATTGTTCAGAAACATATATGGAAAATTATCCTATTTACAGGAAGGAATCTTGCAAAAGACACATGATGTAAAATCGCTCATACCTGTGGAACGAAAAGTCTGAAATCACCCAAATCAATTTAAAATCCAAGTCGGCCCTCCTCCTACGCAGAAAATAATTAACAAACAAAGATTTGTAAGATTGTAAGATTTGTGATTCCATATAAAGTGGCAATCATGTTTTTTTGCTTTTTTTTCCTTTTTTCTTCTATATTGCTACCTAGCATCTGAAGGTAGTTTTTAGGACACTAAGAAGCTAAGCTTATCGAAGCAGTGTCCTGGTCCTTCCTCTCGATGTGACCACACCTCGCGATTCCTTTAGCCTGGAATTACAGAGAGTTGGCAACTCTCCTCACTTTACGTAGCAGGTTCGACAGGGCAGGGACTCGAACCACCAACCCTCAGGTTGGTAGTTAAGCGCACTACCGTTGAGCCATCCCCGCTTTTTGGTTCGCCCGGTATAAAAAATGTGTTTTAAGTCTCCGTCTGAATTCTCCATATTTTGTTCAACCAAGACCCTCGTTTAGATTTTTCCCTTCAAAAATCTAAAAATCACGTTAATCTTTGAATTTGTTTCATATTAATGCTCTTGTTCGCATTAATCCTGACAACGTTTCAAAAATCAAGAAATCCCGCAGTTAAATCGAGCTAAGAAGATAAATTCCCTCAGTTCACAAATATGCACAGGCACTCAAGTTTTCCCGTCGCATAAATATTTTATAAAAAACAATGTTTTTGTGGATTTATTAATGTTTTAGAGGCATGAAATTGCAAACAAGAAAGGGATCTGAACTGTGCAAAGAGTGCGATTAGAAAGTATTTCGTTCTTTAAAGTCTAATTTTTGAAGAAAAATGCGATGATAAATACCAGTTCGAAAAAGAAGGTTTTCTACCTGTTAGCATTTTGCAGCAAAATGATTGTAATCAATGGAATGAAGTTCTGGACTTACTACCATCCCTTGCTTTACCGTGGTAAACCTTGCACAATTCCAGTCCAAGGACACAGGAAACTAAGGCTATGGGTATCAAGTCTAATAAATTCCCTCTATTTTTTCATGACATCATATATTTCTTGTGGAAAACAGGACGAGGGTCCTGAAGGGGTAACATGGGATCTGGAATTTTTTTTAAATGACAATCTGGGAATGGGATTTTATGCTGGGACTGGGGTTTTATCGACCGGTATTGGGAATACCAACTAGATCACAATATAAGTACCTCGACTTTGGCCCATTGAATTGAATTGATGTTGTTGTTGTCGCTTCAGTAGTTGTAGCGAAAAAAATAAATAGTCTAAATACCAATAGCAAAACAGTAGGCTGGGAATGGTATTTGATCACCGACTGAACCGACTGTATATCGACAAAAAAGCGACTAGGATTGCTCGCAAAAGATGACTGGGAAAATGGGATTGGAGACCCCCTTCAGGACCCTCTAAGACACATTACACGATCAGTACAGCTCCTGATTTATTCCCTAGCTTGGCAATCGCTGAGTTACAAAATTTCGCCCGTTCGTACAACAATTGGATCCGATTTATTTTAGGATCCAATCAGCTGCGTGACTTTTTAATCAACAATTATATGATTTATTTCTTTCAGATGTTATTGCTGTTTCTGGCTGCCTCTCGTGATGCGAAGATTCAAGAACGTCACTCATACATGTCCCAAATGCATGCGACAAATTGGTGTCTATAAGAAAGTGAGCTTCCTAGCAAGATTTTCAAGATCGAAAACCGAAAATAATGAAATTTGAATAACAGAATAAATTAAAAATAGACTTGCTAATTATACAGTAACGAAATAACACTAGGCCTGTGTAAAATTGTGCTCGATGAACCGACGAGGACAGAACATTTCTGTACTGCAAGTCTGAAGTCATATGTCTGCGGTCTGTCCCCAAAGCTTACAACAAAAAGATGCATACAAGAATCACAACTTTTAAGAACCTTCGGGCAAACGATAGATAAAATCTGCTAAAGTTTGTTTACACCCAATTCCAGTCAACTTATTTATTATTTTATTTTTCCTATTTCTTGAGAATTTGTGGAGAGATCAATGCCCCTCCNACAATTGGATCCGATTTATTTTAGGATCCAATCAGCTGCGTGACTTTTTAATCAACAATTATATGATTTATTTCTTTCAGATGTTATTGCTGTTTCTGGCTGCCTCTCGTGATGCGAAGATTCAAGAACGTCACTCATACATGTCCCAAATGCATGCGACAAATTGGTGTCTATAAGAAAGTGAGCTTCCTAGCAAGATTTTCAAGATCGAAAACCGAAAATAATGAAATTTGAATAACAGAATAAATTAAAAATAGACTTGCTAATTATACAGTAACGAAATAACACTAGGCCTGTGTAAAATTGTGCTCGATGAACCGACGAGGACAGAACATTTCTGTACTGCAAGTCTGAAGTCATATGTCTGCGGTCTGTCCCCAAAGCTTACAACAAAAAGATGCATACAAGAATCACAACTTTTAAGAACCTTCGGGCAAACGATAGATAAAATCTGCTAAAGTTTGTTTACACCCAATTCCAGTCAACTTATTTATTATTTTATTTTTCCTATTTCTTGAGAATTTGTGGAGAGATCAATGCCCCTCCCCTTTCCTTCCCCTATCTGTATCTCTGTCCTTATGCAGGCTAATAATATTAGAGAGTTTACGAGCGACTTTCGTTCTTTGCATAAGTCAAATTGATCTCAAATAGCAGCTGCTCTTTGCAAGCTAAATTCGATGTGATAAACAATTTCCTAATTCATAACGTAACAAGAAATGAAAAGTTTTGCTGAAAGTATTGTTATTGTCTACATTTTTTCATTTTAAGTCTGAAAGTATGCATGTTTGCAGTTTGCGCCAAGCGCGAGAAATAATTATGGTTTTGATTTAGCAAGATAGTATTCAGATTTAAGGTAGACTTGTAGCAAGTCCAGATTTAAGGTAACATGGGTGTCGAATATGGTAACCTTTTCACCCCTGGAAGGATCATAAAGCCGAAGGATAAATCATACGAGATTGTATGATTTCAGGGTGTACAGTCTTTCAAAATTCAATATCTGGGAAGAAGTTATAGGCAAATTATTGATAACACGGAGAAATAACGCATCAAATTTTAAGATAAAAATTCAGCTTAGAAACAATGACAAGAGCATGATCACCCCAATGGGGAGGAAAACCAAGTAACAAATAAGTGTCTCTTGCACGTTAAAGTATACGAGTTGCTTGCTTATTCAAGTCCCTCAGAAGCGGATTGATACCATTTTCGTCAGTCGAAACCCGAAAATTGAGCGAATTTTGATCTTAATTTCTAGATTCTTTTGAAGAAGATCAAAACCAGCTTCGAACTAAAATTGTCTAAAACTCTTGAATAATATGACCGATTTTACTGTAGTATGATTGGTAGTTCATTGAAATGTGTCCAAAATTGTTCATTGTACATTTTGGCAAACGCCAATACATCATTTTGGGCACCCGGTGGTCGCTGAAGGTTTCATCAAACCCGCTTTAGTTATCCCCAAGCAATTTTGTAGTCCATCAAACATCAAATCGAAATTTTTGAGACACCCATTAGAATTACTCTCAAGAGCGTTTCTTCCGAATAATATTGTTGTCGAATGTTTATTTTAGTTTCACCATGGTTTCACCGTTCAATTCAGGGTACTACCATTTGTAACTAGTTAGTGTTATTTGTTCTTCCAGCTAAAGTAAAATGTAAAAAGCTTAATTAGGAATATAATATATGATATCAAGGGTTTATCAACTGTGTTTCGTCTGGTTAAATTCTTCCACAGTTTGAAGGCTTCTAGTGCCCTGTTTGATAACAATATGTTCAATTGCATTTCACAATTTATCTGACTGAAATCGGCCACCCCGTTCTGAATTTATGAGGGATGTTCTCCAGAATCAAACCTTCAAAATCACGACCAAATTTTCCTGATATTTCTGCCTTGCAGCGTGGGAACGCGGTAGTTTTTGTTGTTTCGACAACAGTTGTGTTCCTCCCTGTGTCCCGGTGCCCATCAAGGTTGTTGCTGTACTCGCATTTGTAGGATACCAGGACACCGTGATCGAAGGAAAACCGGACACAGGGATACAGGGAGGAACACAAATATTATAAGAACAAAAACTACCACGCTTCTTAATGCTCATGCTTACAGTAATAAATCTTTAGCAATTTCGCATAATAGCTTTTTAAACGGGGATTGCTTTGTTTACTCACATGGTACAAGGTGGCTGAGAACTGTTCATTTGCTCAACAAGGGCAGATTTTATCAAAATAGCATCCGTCGCTTTTGGTTGCCATAGCCGAGCCCAGATTTTAAGCCGCGATTTAAAACAAAGCAGACTGTAGAAAACAGCCTTAAAACTAGGTGTCTAATCACATGTTGTACGCGTGAAAAAGGGGTTCTTAGGAGAAGACAGGAGTATATATCGAAACAAGGAGGATTGATCTAAACAAAGCGATGGCATAGAAGCACAAATGTGGTGCCTAACTACCCATTGCTCAGTCAAACACAAAAGAAGCTACCGGCTGTCCCAAAAAATGTCTCCTGTTTGAAATACCACCAAAATTTGTTATCACACCTATCATAAATTTGGTTTTGATTTGTTTTGTCAATGAACCAAAACTATTTATAGATGATAAAATGTTTTCACTACTTTAAGGTTAAAAAATTACACGTTGAAAACCTCATTTTGAGCTATACTTTTCAAGTAAAATATTCAATCTTGCATAAGAATAAAAAATTTCAAATGTTTGTCTTTATGTCATTTATGACCAACTTAAAAGCTTAACATGCGAAAAGAAATTGATCTGGTAATCATCAGTGCTTTTTGCAGTATGATTCAAAACCAGGCAACCCTAAAAAGAGCTAAATTTGGTCATTTTTAAACACATTACAAAATTAGCTAGATACCTGGGAAAATAATTTGGACCTTGATCTTCTTGCTANCAAAACTATTTATAGATGATAAAATTTTTCAATACTTTAAGGTTAAAAAATTACACGTTGAAAACCTCATTTTGAGCTATACTTTTCAAGTAAAATATTCAATCTTGCATAAGAATTAAAAATCTTAAATGTTTGTCTTTATGTCATTTATGACCAAGTTAAAAGCTTAACATGCGAAAAGAAATTGATCTGGTAATCATCAGTGCTTTTTGCAGTATGATTCAAAACCAGGCAGCCCTAAAAAGAGCTAAATTTGGTCATTTTTAAACAAATTACAAAATTTGCTAGATACCTGGGAAAATAATTTGGTCCTTGATCTTCTTGCTAAAAAAAGAAATTTGAAGATCGGCCTTGTAATCAAATTTTGGTAAATTTTCAAACAGGAGTACTTTTTTGGGACACCCGGTGTTATAAAATCTTCCCTATTTGTGCATGCTTGCATTACCAACAACAAACGAGATCGCCAAAGAAGCAGCGAAGGACACGAAGCTTTATCGGAAATCGAAAGCAAAAAGAGTGCCAGGTTTCACAGAAAAACAAAAATCTTTCTGGGATAGAAAATTTATTGATACAAAACCTATTAATCTAGCAATAAATTTAGTGCAATGAATACGTCATTTGTCAACCCATTAATTGCGTTTTTTATTAACAAAAGTTTCTTGATTTTTTAAGTATAAAAACATAGCAGCATCGATGTAGCATATCTACCCTGTCTGTGAATAGTCAAGCGAGGGTACCAAGTTAAATAGTTTACCACGTGTTACCCTAATTTTCAACTAGGTTTCGCTCCAAACGTTTTAAGGACAACTTTCGTCTATATCTTTTAAAGTATGGATTGGAGTATTTGATTTATCGTTCCAAATACCATAGAGTTGGCCTTAGCTCTGGAAGCAGAGAGTGAGCACAAAAAGATGTCAAATTATATGAAAATTGCAGTTAAAAGGATTCAAAATCGCTTCTTTCTCGTCTTCTCTCCATTTTTCACGGACAAATGGACAGCTTTTTGAACAGCTTAAGCAAAGTAATTCGACACAAAGTTCGTTTACTCAAAATGGGTAGCTAAGACAGTTTACATCGATGCTGTTATGCTGAAAGCTTCAAATAATTTAATACGATATATCACCTAGTCGTTCAACAACATCACCAACAAGCCCCTAGTTAACAAAACAAACATGAGCTGCATATTCACAACTCATTCACTGAACATGACAAACAATGAACTATAAGCAAGCACCGCACCGTCCTGCTGCCATTAATTAAAGGCGTCTATTCACCCTACCCTGCCGGTTCGCCCAAAACAAAAAACAGAAACTTTTTGAAAAATCGACAAAACTTGGTAATGTTACTGTTTTTGAAAATTTTGTTCATGCATTTATAGCAAGCATCAAATTGATTATTGCATTGCATATTCAAATAAGCATATTCAAAATTCGCAAGAGCGGAATATCAAATGAATTCTTATTCCGCATCACGAGGTAAATTGGTTGCTTATGTTCTATTGAGAAGGTTCTTTGTCATTCGAGCTTCCGTATAAAATTGCAAGATTATTAANTTGAAAATTTTGTCATGCATTTATAGCAAGCATCAAATTGATTATTGCATTGCATATTCAAATAAGCATATTCAAAATTCGCAAGAGCGGAATATCAAATGAATTCTTATTCCGCATCACGAGGTAAATTGGTTGCTTATGTTCTATTGAGAAGGTTCTTTGTCATTCGAGCTTCCGTATAAAATTGCAAGATTATTAAGCTTTTTGGCTTAGCAATAAACTGACAGTCGTCCTTAAAATAAATTTTTCCTGGACACAAATTCATGATGACAAGAAACTTTCAAGATTTTCAGATTTTCACGAAAAAAAATCTTCAGTGCCATATTTAAAAAAGTAGCTTCCATGACGCATGAGATTCAAGTCTAAATCAGCTGGATCAATTTATCTTTCCTAACAGCCAAAATTTGGAAAACAAGCATCCATATCAAAATTGCAAAGTCTTGAATAAAGATGATAGCTCTAATAATTCGAAACTAAAAAAACTGCCAACCTCTAAACCAATAATGCGTTGCAACTTGTTGGTCGCACAGTCAGCATAGAAACAAACGACTTCGCGTTCTACTGGCATTGAGGGAGGGCTTTTTGCCTAGTCCTACGTCCTTTTGGCCGCGGCACATTTTTAACGCTTTCTACCCATTTCAATTCTCCGTCTATGTACCCTGTTTTCTGGAGAAAGTTTATGTACCCTTCGCAATGGTGCATGCTTATGGTCATCAACAGGCCAGCCTGTACTAAAAATAAATTACAACCACTACGACGAACCAGAAAATAAAAAAAGGTGAGGCCACCTCGAGCCCAATTTCCGCGCACGGTCAACAATGAATAACGTCCTGTTCCTCCCCTCGCGGATTTAAGGTCGGCGTCAGTGACCGTTGAATGGGAAATATTTCTTAACTCGAAATCATCATTGAGAGTGGGAAAGGGGCGCGAGTTTTGCCTTAAAAAGATAGATTTTCAAAATTGAAATGGAAAATCCGTTTTTATGCGTCTCGTCGAAGAGAAAAATCATTGACGGTATTTTGGCCAAAAAGCCGCACCCATTACGTGATGACGTGAGTAAATTTGCAGGATTCCGACGGGCATGCAGATGCGGCAAAGTCTTACGTGAGCTTAGTCTGTGAGTGGGTAAAGACTAAAATTCATTCTTTTTGACCACGTAAAAATTTGCTCAAAGTGTTTTTGAATCATGTTCAAGTATCGTCTTGTTGTGATATTCTTTGAGTTAAAAGTGTGACGGTGGACGTGCGCGGAAATGGAGCTGAAAAGTGGTTCTCAAAGTATTAAGTACACTATTCTAAATACAAATAATTACTCTAAAAAAATAAACGAATCCCAGGTTTTTTTGTGTAAAATATCTACAATTCTTCGTTTGCAATTACACCAGAATATCGCCATGGTGCTTGGAAATGCTGCCGAGACGTCAGTTAAGCCAGTGTCAGGAAAACAAGACGGTCTCATGGCAGTGGCCGGAGGAAGGTTTTTAAGAACAATGGGGTATTGAGAAGATTTCCACTAACTTTTAGTGGCAAAACTCTTTTTAATCACTCAGAAGCGAGTAAGAATTTAATTTTAGATATGAGCTCTCTGGCTTGAGGAAGGTTTACACCTTTTCTGGACTCTTTTTCAGACATTCTGTACTTTAAGTTATAAATGTGTATTCGTTTACTGTCTCTTGTGAACTTCAATTTCAATATCTCTTACGACTTTTACAAAAAAATCTGCCGCCTTCGAATATAAACCAGGTTATTGAATGCTGCGTTCTAATTGGTCGATCCAACAAATCGAAGGCATTTGATTGGTTAAAATTTAACCTGGGTTAAACAAAGCTGGTTTAACTGCTTCAGTGAGAATGAGGTAATAGAAGCACATGAAGAATGACGAATCGAAACTAGTTTCACAATCAGATAGTTCAAGAAGGCCAATGGGATTTTCCAGAAGAGGCATAAAGAAAAGGGGACTTCCCGTGGCCGTAGCTCTAGCACGTCAAAGAGAGGCAAAACGAATTTTGGGGAAAGCGAGAGTCTTTATTGGGCAGGGGGCCAGGGTAAAAGCTTTCAATGTGAATTCAGCTAACTGTAAACCTTGACCTCCAAAATGGCGGACATCTGACTTGTACTGCAAACGAAGAACATTATTTCTAAATTTAACTAAGAGAATCAAGTTGGACATAGACGCTAATAAAGCTATCTCTACGGTACTCAAAACGCAACGAGACGAAAGTATTGATATCTTTATAAAACATTAAAAAAGACGGCTGATTTCAAATATAAAATATTGAATTTATGGGTAAAAGGCCAACATGAGAACTTGTTTAGAAAATCAGTGATTGTCCCGTTTTTGAAAATATGTGAATAAACAAACTATGCGAATTCTCTCACGTGAAAAGGTTAAAAATGTCGAAAAGTTTATGATCTGTTCCAGACCATTTTACGCCTACTACCGACACTTTGATTTAAATTAATAATTCTGGTGCTGCTGTGATTGCAAGTACGTAGGTTGTACATCAAATTGTTTTATGAAAATAGTTTAATAGATAGTTCTGGTCGCAACATCAGAAATTCTGTCATGATGGCTCGGGCCTTCGAAGTGAAAGACAACGTTAGTCCAATGTGAAAGACAACGCTAGTCCAATGGGAATTATGGAAACTTACAACATAATTTTCAGAACTTTCTTTCGATCCTACGCATACTACCTCATTTGAAATGACAACACCATGCAAAATGTAGACTGCATGGGGCGTCGCCAGCCCTGTAAAAGTGGGGTGAACAAAGTAAAGAATTAGGTTCTGTAAGGTATACCCAACCATTTTGACACTATTTTTGCTGATGAATAAATACCACTCTGAGAAACTGGGGTGGACATGGCCCCAGTCCACCCCCTGGCGACGCCACTGGAGACTGGAATCAATCATCTACCTTTCGAGCTTTTCGAGGTTAAACCCTTTTCAAACGAGACCGGATTAACATCTATTCGGATAACAATGTACGCGGACAGGCCGGCCCTTTTACACGTAGATCACCAATCCGTAATGGAGTTCATTCAGTTAGCGGGATGACAATCCTCTGCTATCGTGTAAACAGGCCCATAGAGCCCGACCCAACAAATTTTTGTCCGAAAAATGTTTCGCCGTTGCTGTGTGAATGGGGCTGTCACTGAAGAATCATACAGTATATCATGTATCAGTATCATAATCTAGGGACACAGCGATGATTGATTCTATAAAACGTTTTCCTGAAATCAAAGTTGGCCTACTACCCCTATATACAATCTCTAAATTCAACATGCCAAACATTGAAACTCGATGTAGAATCGACAGAAATACGCTAAATGACCAACTTAACGATGTTGAGTTAAAGTTGAGTTAAACCAAATAAATAAGTAGGAAATTGAGCAACTTAATGCCTGAATGCCTTCATTCTACTGTAAATAGAGTTATTCCGTCACATTCTGACAAATGGATTATTGATAAGTGAAGCTACGAAGAAACCATGGGCAACGCGGCGGACATTGGTTTGTTAGAAAGTATCATTTTACTCACCTAAATATTGTGTGCTTCTCCTGCAGTTCTTTAGACCCTCGACTTTGGAATCGAATAAACTGCCAACAACAATATTCTCCTGATTCTCCTTCCCAATTATCGTTTGAATTACGTTTGGAGGCGGAATGTTGTTGTTGGTATGAGAATACATAGCTTAGACTTACCTGACAAAAGGTAAATCAAGTGGGTAAATTAGTATATTTCTTTATAAACCATTTTTGNTACCGTTGAGCCATCCCCGCTTATATCAGATCAGATATTTCAGATCTTTCTTTTGATCCTACGCATACTACCTCATTTGAAATGACAACACCATGCAAAGGATAGACTGCATGGGGCGTCGCCAGCCCTGTAAAAGTGGCGTGGACAAAGTAAAGAATTAGGTTCTGTAAGGTATACCCAACCATTTTGACACTATTTTTGCTGATCAATAAATATCACTGGAGACTGGAATCAATCATCTACCTTTCGAGATTTTTCTTGCTTTAATTCTTTTCAAACGAGACCGGATTAACATCTATTCGGATAACAATGTACGCGGACAGGCCGGCCCTTTTACACGTAGATCACCAATCCGTAATTGAGTTCATTCAGTTAGCGGGATGACAATCATCTCCTATCGTGTAAACAGGTCCATAGAGCCTGACCCAACAAATTTTTATCCGAAAAACTGTTTCACCGTTGCCGTGTGAATGGGGCTGTCACTTAAGAATCCTACAGTATCATGTATCAATACCATAATCTAGGGACACAAAGATGATTGATTCTATAAAACGTTTTCCTGAAATCATAGTTGGCCTACTACCCATATATACAATCTCGAAATTCAACATCTGCCAAACATTTTGTTCTACGTCAAACATTGAAACTCTATGTAGAATCGACAGAAATACGCTAAATGACCAACTAAACGATGTTGAGTTAAAGTTAAGTTAAACCAAATAAATAAGTAGGAAATTGAGCAACTAATGACTTAATGTTACGGTAAACGTTTGTAGCACAAGTTGGGTTTTCTCTCCCCAAAAGCCAAACTTTTCCGGGTCAAGCAATAATCCGGGTCAAGCAATTACGGCTTAAAAAGCGATTGATACATTTAAACAAAGGAATCGATACTTATGTGGTTTCATCCTTGTTTTCTAGCACACGACCGGCTTAATAGGTCAAAAAGCTAGGATTAGAATTTAAACCACACAGACAAACTTTGCATGAGAAGTTGCAGTATCATTCCTTTGATCAAGAATTCTGCTTTTTCAACATTTCTGTTACTTCCAAAGATGGTATCTTTGTGTTTCTTAAAATTTGGGCTTCTGAGATTTGAAGAAATCCGAAAATCGGCTTTTTCGGCCTACAAACGTTTACCGTAACCTTAATGCCTTCATTCTACTGTAAATAGAGTTATTCCGTCACATTCCGACAAATGAATTATTGATAAGTGAAGCTACGAAGAAACCATGGGCAACGCGACGGACATTGGTTTGTTAGAAAGTATCATTTTACTCACCCAAATATTGTGTGCTTCTCCTTCAAATCTTTAGACCCTCGACTTTGGAATCGAATAAACTGCCAACAACAATATTCTCCTTCCCAATTTTCGTTTGAGTTACGTTTGGACGCGGAATGTTGTTGTTGGTATGAGAATACATAGCTTAGACTTACCTGACAAAAGGTAAATCAAGTGGGTAAATTATTATTTTTCTTTATAAACCATTTTTTTAAAAGTTGACCCATTACTCAAAGAGCACCCTCATAGTTTAGGAAAGGGAGATGGGTTGCTAAATAGAGTCAATAACAGAACTTAGTTAGGCCCATTAGTGTACCGAGCCTTCTTCGACACAAACTTGGTTCACTACACTTCCATTGTCTCCAACCAGTTCATCAATGCAACTGCTGGACTTGCACAAGCCTTCTTGAAAGAAAAGGAAGGACGACTTGTTCCGAACAGCTCCTCATTAATTGTTCATGAGACCAGTGTCTGTGACCTCGCTTGACCGGATGTTTGTGATAGGATCAAACCGCAAGCACTTCAAAATCTTCATTACGATTGGTCAAACATCAAAATCAGAAAAGCCGCCTGCTGGACCTATAATCATCCAGCTATGAGCTGTTGAGAACAATTCGTTCTTTCCTTTTCTTTCAAGATGACTTGTGAAAGTGCTTGGAACCACGGGCGTAGGGGAAGATAAAATCTGGGGGGGGCTGCCCGAAAAAATTTCTATTGTTTACCAAATTTTTTGCCCGACTTAGGGTGGATTTTTGCCCGAAACAGGCTGATTTTGGTAAATTTTTCCAACCTTGGGGGGCTGCCGCCCCCTAGCCCCCTAGCTCCTACGCATTTAGAACTACCTGCTTTGTCTTTCATGGGATCCATTTCATAGCTAACTTCTAACAGTCAAACGTTCATCATACAGCTGAAACAATGCTACAATTGCTGCCTCTTTTTGCAAATGCAATCTGCGGGTCTTCATCGTGCGGCATCGTATCCGTAGTAGGATGGACAAGTTTATATGAGGAACTTTTTAGAAATTTTATCTGTCTGCGCTGCCTCATGATCCAGCCTAAAAAAGAGTACAATATAATTGGCAAACTACATCAGTTATGGCCAGCGGCGTGGCCAGGACAAATTAACTGGGGGTTATTAAAATGACGGGGTCTGGGGAATGTTTGAGTAAACATCATTTTCTTTGGCCTAGAATGCCTATCTCCATCCCATCTTTACCAATGCCAAATTGGAAACTTTGACAATTTTGTAACAGTTGTCTATGAATCACCATATTTAGGAAAGTTTTTTGCGCAAAGACCTTATACTTTGTGGCTTTGTCTTAGAACACTTCTCACAATCCAATGTTTACTTGACCCCGCAATGGAAGCCTTCTCCTTTTTGAAAGAATCTCGAGGACCATCTTTTGACAGAAGTGGGGGGCTAATGCCCCCATCCTCCCCCTCCCCCGTGGCCAGGCTACTGGTTATGGCTGAATTACACTGCAGTAATTCCAAGTGCTTGCCAATTCGTTCCATGCCTCTCATATGATTGTGGCGGCGGTGAGACAACAAAATTTATCAATTGCTTCCAAAGTCAACTGAGCCTGACTTTCCTTTCCTTCTCTGTCTTCTCTCTCCGAAACTTACCTTCCTTCCGGGTGAGGTAAAAAAGGCTGCGCCTTTGAAAAACCATCAAAATTTGAGTATATTACTGATCATAAAAATTTCTTTACGTCTTTGTGTCAAGGACCAACTAAAATTTTAGACTTATTGCAAACTCTTGAAATGGTTTTAACTTTGTGAGAATCTGTGCTTTTAGAAGCTACCTTGTTTTGAAGCATACTGCGAGCCAAAGAAATACTTATCAAATTGATTTTTCATGCTGCACTGCCACTTAAAGGGGCTCTGTCTCCAAACTTCGATCGAAACGGTGATTCAACAGTTTTTTGATAGGCAATATCACACAGACTCTTCATCTTTTTTTCAACAATGGAAGCGTTATTTTGAAGATAAATCTTTGTACTTCACAGAAGAACAAACCAAACATTCATATCTTTTACGATTGCTCGGATATAAGTGGATTTTTAACGGTCACTTTTTGGTGGCTTGGGTGAAGCCACCGAACAAACTACAGAAGACAATGGACACGTGCCTAAAACAATGGTGTTTACAAGATTTGTTTACACTTTGGCGACGGAGCCCCTTTAAATTGATTTCTTGCCCATGTCTTTGATGTACCTCCTATGTAGTGCAAGACTCGAACTTTCATATGAAATCGCAAAGCTTTCTCGCTAAAAATGCCATGTCTTGTAAAGATGTCGACTACTATTACTCAAAATCAAAATATGGCTTTTATGGGCCAGGTGAATAACGTGGACCCCGCGGACCTTGTCATTTTGGTCCGCGGTATTTAAGGGTCCGCGTTATTCAATTTCGCCTAGGAGAAACTGAATAATGCGNGAAGCATACTGCGAACCAAAGAAATAATTATCAAATTGATTTTTCATGCTGCACTGCCACTTAAAGGGGCTCTGTCTCCAAACTTCGATCGAAACGGTGATTCAACAGTTTTTTGATAGGCAATATCACACA
Source organism: Aurelia aurita (assembly GCA_004194415.1). Taxonomy (NCBI): domain Eukaryota; kingdom Metazoa; phylum Cnidaria; class Scyphozoa; order Semaeostomeae; family Ulmaridae; genus Aurelia; species Aurelia aurita. Next base: position 478,469 of record REGM01000159.1, on the reverse strand, counting down.
GACTCTTAATCTTTTTTTCAAAAATGGAAGCGTTATTTTGAAGATAAATCTTTGTACTTCACAGAAGAACAAACCAAACATTCATATCTTTTACGATTGCTCGGATATAAGTGGATTTTTAATGGTCATTTTTTGGTGGCTTGGGTGAAGCCACAGAACAAACTACAGAAGACAATGGACACGTGCCTAAAACGTGTCCCTAAAACAATGGTGTTTACAAGATTTGTTTACACTTTGGCGACGGAGCCCCTTTAAATTGATTTCTTGCCCATGTCTTTGATGTACCTCCTATGTAGTGCAAGACTCGAACTTTCATATGAAATCGCAAAGCTTTCTCGCTAAAAATGCCATGTCTTGTAAAGATGTCGACTACTATTACTCAAAATCAAAATATGGCTTTTATGGGCCAGGTGAATAACGTGGACCCCGCGGACCTTGTCATTTTGGTCCGCGGTATTTAAGGGTCCGCGTTATTCAATTTCGCCTAGGAGAAACTGAATAATGCGGACCCTTCAATACTGCGGACCAAAATGAGAAGGTCCGCGAGGTCCGCGGGGTTCGCGTTCCTTTTTATGCCGTGATTTCGTCGTTTCTCTCCCGGAAGAACAAAATAACAATCACCTAGCAAATTTAATTGGTCTTTGACACAAATTCACAACTAAAAATGGAGGCAATTTAGTGATCGGTAACATAATTAAATTTTGGCGATTTTTCAAAGAGTGCAACTTTTTCTATTAACCAGGTCTATAAAGGGTACTTGTAAAACAAGACTCCTCGCCTATCTGTAGCAAGATGCAGTAAAAATGCACGAAAGAAAATGATGGACACTTTGTCTACCAGGGCAAAACTTACCTAGTAATGCCAAAACCGCAACCATAAAGGCGTATGTTGCATATTGGTACCATTTTGAAACACCTCCACGAGCGATTTTGTCGCTTTGTTCGAATTCAATGGGAACTGAAATAAAAATAGGAATTTGTCACATGAGAACTTTGTATTTTTTAGTATAGCAATGTAAGCTAAACCAATCATGGAGCAGCAGACGATGATAAAGAATAATACCTTTGTTTCGACTATATTTAAATATTTCCAATATAAGTTGCATTTAGCTTTAACTACTCAAGACTTCAATAGGGGGGGGGCAAAATGGGTCAAAGTGGGGGCAAATACAGCAAAATTCCAAAGGAAAACGGTTTTCAGTATAGCCAATGTTTCTGAAATTACATGGTACTCTTTATCCCAGGGGGGTACTCATATATATTTAGGATAGGGGCACTCAGGCTCAGGGGCGCAAATGAGGGGGGTGTGGGGGGGGGGGGGTGTGACACCCCTCAATAATTTCACCACC